>JAQQPU010012576.1:0-25798 GCA_029168905.1 Artemia sp. Kazakhstan ARC1039 | reverse complement strand
GGGGGGGCAACTACCCCCCCTGCCCCATAGCAATTTACGCCCCTGATCAATGAGCTATTACTATTAATAGGAGAATTTTCACAACATTGCCAACATTTACATGTACATGATTTACGCTGCAATTTTTCGTAACGAAACTATAGAAAACTCGAAGAAAATACGCTTCTATGATTCAAATGTGTACCATTCAACCCGCGAGGCCTAGTCTTGGTCAAATTGGCACCAAAAGCCGCTGCACCAATACCACTATTACCCAGTAAAAATTTTGAGAGGCTTAGTCTTGGTTCGAAGATAGTGGCCAAGTCCATGGAAAGTTCCCAAAAAAAAGGCTGTAAATAGGACTTTTGTCCTATGTGGAAAAACTCTAATGTTTGGCAATGAAATTATAGAAAATAAGTAACATAATTAAAAACAATGGTCGTATTCATGATAGCTCAAGCACTTACACTGAAGATGAACCAAAAAAATTGTCATAATTATAAAAAGAAAAGAGACCAAAATGAACACCAAAACTATGTTGAGTAATTATTTGATGTGACTGATCAAGTCAAAAATATTTGATTAATTAGTGAGTGGGGCTTTTTGTATTCCATTTCCCCCTGAATATCAAAATCTTTGCTTTTCCCCAGTAATTTTTTATATCGCGAAAGCTCTGTGTGTTGTGGGATAATAATAAATAAGTAAAATATTGATCGTAGAATCTGTCTGTATTTTGAATCCCCCCCCCCATAATGGAACAATGTGTACATGCCTGTTATCTCTCTTAAAAGAAATAGGAGCTTTGTGGTATTGTTAGTTTGTCGTGACCTTTTTTAAATGAGGATATAAATTTTTTTTACAGTGGAAACTAATTTCAGTATGGTTCATAAATTGGACACAGCGCAAAGTCATTGCCTTATAAAGGTGAAACAAGTAATGATCAACATAACTTATTAATACAGCTGTGAAAAGGGGCGTTAATTGGGTGGGGGAATTGCTCCCTGGATTTTTTTACCCCCTGGAGCCAGAAAAATATCTTTTTTTTGCATTTATGTTGAAAAAAAAATTACTTTTCCCTAGATTTTGAAAAATAATTCCTCTCCCATACATTTTCATGTATTGACGTCCTTGACTGAACCGGCCCTCGTGAATATGAAATTTCACTAACTCTATGGGTAGGCCATGACTTACCTAATATATCAATTCGAGAAGGGTTTCTCAAATAAAGAACCCCTGGACGAGGTCTATGCTCTCGCAACCTTGGGTCACTAGTAGTCACGATTACTGAATATCCAGATTTGACCACAGCATCAATTAGCACTTGAGTAGCATCCTTTGGCGGTACAAACCTCTCATCATCAAGTGGATTATCAGTTGTAATAAATACTGTTCCACTTTTTGTATTTTCCACAAAGCCTTTTGTCACCTATAATAAAAAAGGGGCTATTCTTTTGACAATATAATTAATAAGCAGCAAGTTCTGACTGTTTGAAGTCCTTTGACTCCACCTCTGCGGGACATCCACAGTAATTCAATTTAGGACTTAATTATTGGGAGGGGAGGATGAGGTACCGCAGTTTGTGTCGTCTTCTTTTTTCTCACGAGTCAAATTGATCTTCTGATGTTGAGGTAGATATGAGTTGAATATACTGAGGTAGATATTTTATTCAAAACACTCGTAAAGTAAAAAAATAACATCTCAGAGTGGAAGAATGCGTGCACAATCCAAGGGGGAAAGATGCCATTTAATGCAATTAGCACACTTTGTCACGCTGCAAAATGTTTTTTTTTAAGCATTTAAGCATAGCTGAAAGGTCCAGTGAGTATGTCCATTGGAATATAGACACCCCCCCCCCCACAGCCCTCGGGGCAAGGGCTATAAGCTGAACTAGTTGCCCATTGTTAACATGTAAAAGTTTTGAGGAAAGGGTGGTCGTATAAACTTTGGAGGGGGGGGGGGGTTCGATTGGAAATCGGAAGTTCTAAACATGGTAAGCTTGCACAACTTACAACCCTTGCCTCGGGCTGTGGGAGGAGGGGTTTTCAACCCTAGGGGTATAGTTATTTGATCTTTGGACTATTTTGATCGAAATGGCTATCTAAAGATTTCGATCGGATGCATTTGGGTGCCCTCCGGTCACTTTGGGCTCTTAAAAAGGACAATAGGACTTCTGATATCCAGTTGAATCAGCCCCCCTCAAAAGTTTATAGAGGCACTTCATATGGAAGGGGTAATTCATATGGAAACCCCTTCAAAATCCATTTGTGGAAGAAAGGAGTGACATCCTGCGTGTATGACGTGTGGAGATGAAGAAGTCAATTCTTCCGTTTGGAAATCAGAAGCAATTAAATTTGAAATAAGCGTGAAATACAAATATAAAGGGTTTGGCAGCTCCCTCATATTGCAGGAAATATTACATTCATATATTTGCTTGGTCAGAGGTGGGAAGGTTGGAGTCTTTGAAAGAAAAAAAATTGTCCGATGGCAATTTCTTCCTTCCCGTATTGAAAAAAAGAAAAACAGCTATCTCAAGAATCACATTTCGTATTCAACTTTTGGTATTCAAAATCGTTTTAGATATGGCATTGAAATTTATGGCTATTGAATCATTTGCCCTGTCAATCATCGACTATAACATGCGTCGAATTTATAAAATTATTAAAAAAAGGCCTTCTAGGACCATTGGTCCATGACCGTGGTAATACTCCGCTTGTAGGATGTGAAGAGGTTAGCATCTGCTCTTTTCGGAGGAAAGCAGATGAAGTGAAATATGGAATAAGCTTGCAATATGGATGCCGAGGGGATGACAGTATTCCTCTAGTTGCCAAAATATTTTTACAACAGGATGAAATATTTCCTACATACCCTTACCTATGTTGAGATGGAAGGGATGGGGCTCTTCGAGGGACCAGATTTGTCTGGTGACCCCCTCCATCTTCAGAATAAAAAAAACTAATATAAAAAATCATTCTGAAAATTCTATTTTGGCCATTTAAAATCATTTCAAGTTTTATATTAATATTGTCGACATTAGAATAAGTGGCATTATTAGTCACTGTCCATAACGCATGCATAATATATAAAATAATTCAGACTAACCCCTTCAAACTCCATCGGTGCAAGACAGTAATAACATCCTGCACGCAGTATGTGAGGAGGTAAAGGCATCGGTTCTTCCATTAGTAAATCCGAAGCAGTTAGTACTAAGCCAATGTCGTCGTACAGCTGACTTAGCTCAAATTCTTGCTTTAAATTATCAACAACAATTTTAATTGCTGGGATCTTCCAGACCTTGTCAACCTCAAATAAATAATTTCTCCACCTTCTAAAGTTTCGAAACTTTTCAAAAATTGTAAATTCCTCCGGGTCAATGTCAGACATTACCGGGATGTAAGAAAGAGGAAACGGGACGTCAGCATTATAATATACCCATGGTAAGTCCAAAAATGAGGTGGCAAGACCAATAACAGGGAAGTTCATCACTTTCATCAAAGGTAGTATGCAGGCATCACTGAAGGTAAGAGTAATAATAGCTAGATCATAATTGGTTTTCTCAAGGATTGTTTGAGCAAAGTTGTTATGATATAACATATTGCACAGCTGTAAGCTCTCAGAAGCCGTATCTAGTAAATGCTCTGAATGTAGGCTAAAAATATCACCTTCTGATTTGTGCTTAAGGCTTTTTTCTTCTGCCATAGATGGTATAATAACCATTTCTAATCCGGGCATAGGAGGTCCTGTATCACCGGTAGCCAAAAGTGTTACATTCACTCCAGTTGTTGTCAGTATTTTTGCACTTTGATAAGCTAAATAACGATCTTCTCCAGAGCCAAGAGTTATTATAAGGATATTTTGACATTTTATACAGCTAATTAATGCAAAAAACAGTATTAGCATCATTAACCGCGGAACACTGTGGCAAAATCCCAACTGGAGTCTGAGAAACTCATTTGCATAAAACACGGGCTGGAAACAGAGCTAAGAACAACACAGAGTGCTGAGATTGTCAGGGAATGGAGACTTCATTTTCGTGGTAAACCTTAGAAACAAGGGCACATTTGAAGGAAACCTTTAAAATTCCGGAACTTCTTTGAAACAATCATAAATATTTACTTATCTCAATCCTAATGGAGTATTGCTGTTTTTTTCCTCGCTCCATCCTGATGGTCAAATGTAAACCCATATTATTTATCCCCATCACATTATGCCTTATTTAACGGGAAACGCTACTATTTTACAACGGAAAACGCTGCTCAAGTGGCGAAGAAAAGAATAGTGCAATTTTAAAATTAAACAAATAAAAACAAATTTTTTCAACTGAAAGTAGGGAACAATATTGAAACCTCAAACGAACATAAATTATTAAGTATATGAGAAGGGGGTTATCTCCTGAATACCTCGCTCTTTACCCTAAAGTTTGAGTTTTGCTCAAATAACTTAAGAATGACTTCTGAAACACAAATTAGATTAGAATAATACGCTTTTTAAAAGTTAAAAAAAACTGCAGTGGTAAGATCGAGGTATTGAGGAGGGGTCAATTCCCCTCATATGCGTGATAATTTCTGTTCGTCTGAAGTTTTAAATGTTGCTCCGTACTTTCAGTTAAAATTTTTTTTTTTAATTTCTGATCGTTTTAAATAACGTCAGGAAATCCAGCTCCCCCTTCATGGAAAATTTTCTGTTCCTACGCAAAATTCCTCCATGAAAAGGTCCTCCCACATAACCCCCTCCCCCTCGGCCATAACCTCCCCCCAAAGCAAAGTATCTGTATATTTCCAGATAGCCATAGTAAATGTAAACAATGGGCAATGTTCATAGATTACAGTCCTTCTTCCGGGAGCTATGGGAGGTCAAATCATCCTCAGAGACATAGTTATTAGATCTTTCGACTATGCTGAACAAAATGGCTTTCTCAAAATTTGGTCGGACGACAATCGGAAAAAATAGTCGTGGGAGGGGTCTAGCTGTACTCCACTGTTTTTGGCAATTTAAAAAGGTCATTAGAACTTCTGATTTCATATCAAATGAGTCCTCTCCTGATCTTTTAGGACCACTGGCTCGATACGATTACCCTTGAGAAAAACAAACAAAAAACAAGTAAACATACATCCAAGATCTTGCTTCCGGCAAAAAAAATGCAAAATCCAACATTTTTGTATATAGGAGCATGAAACCCCTATAGTAAGGTTCTCTGACATGCTGAATCTGATGGTGTGATTTTCATACAGATCAGTTGCTGTTTTGGGTTGTCCCCCCCCCCCTCTTTCCAAAAAATTGGGCAAATTTTCTCAGACTCATAACTTTTGATGCGTAACATTAAACTTGATGAATTTTATATATTTTCAATAAGTATCAAAATTCTATTCTTTTGATGCATCTATTATTATCAAACATTTATTAGAGATTCGGTTACTGATGAGCCGTATCCCTTCTTACTTACAGTTTGTTACCACTAACTGTTTGTTATAATGGGAATATGCAAAATAGGCTGTATATTCATATATCAGGGGAGGGGGATAATTGAAGCAATGGGCCTATAAGGAAGGAGATAAGTAAGTATTTAGGATTTTTCTAAGGTAATCTTCTGAATTCCCTAAGGGTTTCCTCCATATTGACCCCTCTTCTTAAGGTTTACGCTTGTCATAGTTTTTTGTTGGCAAAATAAAAAACAGGCATCAGTATTTGCATGCCTGAGACTCTAGGCAGACATGCCTTTCCTAAAACTAACCTGACAAGTATGTGTCCAATAAGAAAGTCATACTTACTCCCGCCATTTACCCGTGCCGCAGCCATTTAAACATTATTTTGCCTCTCAATTACTTGGACTATCTGTCTTGGTTTGTCTCCTTCTACAATTAGCCATGTCTTGATGCAACCTACTGCAAAATACTTGATAACTTCAATTCAAAAATACTTACGTATCTTCTGGCAAAATAAAATATTTGCGTAGGGTTACGAGTTGGTGTAAAACTTCTAAATTGTGTTTTATAGAATCTGGTGCACATGGCAATTATTAGTCTCCGGAAGGAAATTTTCATTTTTTGTAATTTGAACGGGCCATTTAAATTGAGAAGTGTTTTCTTTTTCTTTAATGGATTAGTGAAAAAAGAAGCTTTATTCGAGACAGAAGTTTTCAAAGAAAAGTAAAAGAAAGAGCCGTTCAAAGAAAAAAAAATAGCCATAATAGAATCTAAGAAGAACAGAAAAAAGTGCTATAATGATTTAAATTTAAACGGCCAGATATTGATTTCAATTAATAAACGAAACTCAAAACGAACAGGAACTAGAGGCAACGCTATAGCGTTGCCTATAGGTTTTTATAGAAAGCTTTGTCGTAGAAACTTCAAAAAGGACTCATTCGATTGGAAATTCAAAGGGCTAGTGCTCTTTTTAATAGTCGAAAGTGATTGGAGGGCAACTAACCCCCCTCTCACGCCCACCTTTTCCCCAAACACATCCAATCAAAATTTTGAGATAACCATTTTGTTCAGCGTAGTTGAAAATTTTGGAAATTAGGACTTTGACGATAACAACCCCCCCCCACAACCCTCATGGCAAGGGTTGTAAGTTATGCCCTGGGGGCATATAAGGTTTTTTATAGAAAGCGTTGTCGTAGAAACTTCAGAAAGAGCTCATTCGATCGGAAATTTAAATGGCTAGTTCTCTTTTCAATAGTCGAAGGTGATTGGAAGGCAACTAACACCCCATCCACGCCCATAATTTCCCCAAACACATCCAATCAAAATTTTTATGCAGCCATTTTGTTCAACGTAGTTGAAAGTCTGGAAATTATATCTTTGAGCAGGACACTCCCCCTACAGTCTTCAGGGCAAGGGTTATAAGTTATGCCCTGGGAGCATATAGGGTTCTTATGGAAGGAATGCTCGCATAAACTTCAGAGAGGGCTCATTTGATTGGAAATTGAAAGTTCTTGTTCACTTTTTAAGCGTCAAAAGATATCGGAGGGTAACCAGCTCCCCCGCTCCCCAAACCCTTTTTTCCCTAATGCATCCGATAAAACTTTTGAGATAGCTATTTTGTTAAAAATAGTTCAAAGTTCATATAACAAACATTTCGGTGTCGACAGAACCCCCCCCCCCCAGGGCCCGGGGGCAGGCGTTGTATGCTATGCCCTGGGGGTATATATGGGTTTTATGGAAGGGATGCTCGTATAAACTTCAAAGAGGGCTCATTTGATTGGAAATTGAAAGTTCTAGTTCACTTTTTAAGAGTCAAAAGAGATTGGAGGGCACCTAACCCCCGCCCTCCACGCCCTTTTTCCTCAAACCCATCCGATAAGAACTTTGAGATAGCCTGTTTTTAAATAGTTCAAAGACCATATAACGAAAACTCCGGGATTAACACAGCCCCCCAGGGCCCGAGATCAGGTGTTGTAAGTTATGCCCTGTGGGAATATATGGTTCTTATTGAAGGGATGTTCGTAAAAAATTCAGAGAGGGCTCATTTGATTGGAAGTTGAAAGTTCTAGTACAGTTTTTGAGAGTCAAAAGAGATTGGAGGGCAACGAGCACCCCCGCGTCCCTTTTTCCTCAAATGCATCCGATAAAATTTTGAGATAGCCATTAAATTAAAATTGCTCAAAAGTCAGACAACAAAAACTCAGGTGTCGACACAAACCCCCAGGGCCTGGGGGTGGGCGTTGTAAGTTATGCTCTGGGGCATATATGGTTCATATGAAACAGTTGCTCGTATAAACTTCAGAGAGTGCTCATTTGATTGGAAATTGAAAGTTCGAGCTCACTTTTTAATAGTCAAAAGAGATCCGAGGGCAGCTAGCCCCCCCACGCCTTCTTTTTCCAAACCCATCTGACGAAAATTTTGAGATAAACATTTTGTTAAAAATAGTTCCAAGGTCGGATAAGAAAAACTCCGGTGTCAGTATAACCCCCCAGGGCCCAGGGGAAGGCGTTCTAAGTTATGCTCTAAGGGCATGTATGGTTCTTATGAAAGAGACGCTCGTATAAACTTCGTAGAGGGTTCATTTGATTGGAAATTGAAAGTTCTAGTTCTCTTTTTAAGAGGCAAGAGAGTTAAGGGCAAGTGGCCCCCCCCACACACGCCCTTTTTTCCCCAAACCCTTCCGCTACAAATTTTGAGATAGCCAGTTTTTTGAAAATTGTTCAAAAATTAGATAACAAAAACTCCCCCCAGGGCCCGAGGGATAGGCGTTGTAAGTGTTGACCTAGGGGCGTATATGGTTCTTTTGAAACGGGTGCACGTATAAACTTCAGAGAGGGCTCATTTGATTGGAAATTGAAAGATTTAGTTCACTTTTTAAGAGTCAAAAGATATCCGAGGGCAACTAGCCCCGTCGACACACCATTTTTTCCCCAAGCCCATCTGATAAAATTTTTATAATAGCCATTTCTTACAACCCTTGCCGTGAAGGCCGTTGGGGGGTTGTCATCTTTGAACGCCTAATTTCCAGAACAAAATTTTGATTGGATGTGTTTGGAGAAAAGGTGGCCGTGAAAGGGGGGTTAGTTGCCCTTCAATCACTTTCGACTATTAAAAAGGATACTAGCCCTTTGAATTTCCAATCGAATGAGCCTTTTTTAAAGTTTCTACGACAACGTCTTCCATAAAAATCTTATATGCCCCCAGGGCATAACTTACAACCCTTGGCCTGAAGGCTGTGGGGGAGTGTCCTCCTCAAAAACATAATTTCTATCTGGATATTAACTACGCTGAACAAAATGGCTATCTCAAAATTTTGATTCGATGTGTTTCAGGAAATGGTGGGCGTGGAAGGGGTGTTAGTAAGATAAGATAAGATGAGATTTATTGCTGAAAAATGGCTATCACAAGCCCAAAAGGGCCGAATTCGCAATTTAGCGTCAAATACAGCGAAAAAAGAACAACAAAAACAAACAATCAAACAACAACAGAAAATTATAAAAGGGTCAATGTCAAATATGTAAAAACGTTAAAAACAAAGTACAAAATAAAATCATAAAATTAGAAGGCCAATGTCAAGTCAGCAAAAATTCCAAAAAAAACAAAAAAAAACGTAAAATTAACTAGGGGATAAAGTAGAATTAAAACAGAATCATCAGTTAGTTGGTGACTAACAAACATAAATATAAAACCTCCAAATTTGCAAAATGGACATTAAAATTAATAACTATGAGGTAAAGAGTGAGTGAGGGGGGGGGGGAGGCAGCGGAGATTCAGTGGTTGAAAATGTCAACTATGTAAGGGATAAAAGTTCTTCTATATCTTTCAGTGCAAACTCTTATTGGGGCGAGAAGGGGGATTTTTGTTGACACAGAACGCGGGAGGCGGGGCCGAAGGGGTGAATATTGACCGGGGTAAAGGGGAGTTATTCGAGGGTTATGAAGGGCATTGTTAGCAAAACGCAAGGTAATTTTTGCTCTCTTTTCCTTAAGGGTGAAAAGGTTAGCTCTCCTAAGAAGGGAAATATAAGGTACTTTACCCTCATTGAAGATAATTCTTAGGCACCTTTTTTGTACTGCTTCTATTCTGTCCGACAATTCAATGGAAATGCCAGGATGCCAAACAGGACAGGCGTACTCAAGGGTTGGGCGTACAAATGACAGGAAAATCCTGAAACAGTGCGATTTAGGGCATTTAAATTTTTTAAGGAGTTTAAGGAGGGAAAATGCGGCATTTGCACGTTTTAAGATGTCATTAATATGACAATCCCATTTTAAGTCGCTAGAAATGGTAACGCCCAGTAATTTCTTAGTGGTAACGGACATTTCAGGGGGGATTGGACAGGAGAAAGAAGGAGGAGTTATAAGGAAATTAATAGTTGACTTTAAAGGGTTGACTTTCATATGATCAGTAAGAGCTTCGGCTGATATCGATTCCAAGATGTACATTGGGTTGCTTTTGGAATTTTTGGAACATGTCTCTAAGACAGTTAGATCATCAACGAATTTCCATCTATCCGGGAAATAAACACCAAGGTTGTTTATCATTGTAAGAAATAAAATTGGACCTAAGAGGGTTCCTTGGGGCACACCATTATAAATTGGGAGGGGATCAGAATATACATTCAGGTATTTCACGACTTGCGTTCTGTTAGAGAGGAAAGACGCAATTATTCTAATTAAATAAGGGTCAACTTGAAAGTCATTAGATAGCTTTTCTAATAGTATATTGTGGTTGATTAAATCAAAAACTTTTTGCAAGTCAACAGCGATAACATTGAGCTAGGTATTGGGTTTTTCGAGTGTGGTGCATATTGTGTCCATAAGGTGAACAAGATAGTGGGTAGTAGATGTAGAGCGTAGGTTCCCGAATTGTCTTTGGTCAACATTTGGGATTATTTTTACTTTCAACCACTCAGCTAAAAAGCTTTCATATAACTTCGAAAAAACTGGAGCAAGAGTAATGGGACGGACACCATTAAAATCTTGATTATTACCTTTCTTTTTTACGGGAGTAATAAAACCTAATTTCCAACAATTTGGAAATTTACCAGTAGAGGTATTTTCATTAAAAAGTAAGGACAAAGGCTCTGAGAGATTGTCGGCAAAGGCTTTAATTAGTACAATCGGAATGTCTAATGGACATGTACTACACTTTTTAATGTTCTTAATTTTTGCCTCCACATCCGAGGGCGAAATAACGGGAAAATTGAGAGAGCACAAATCATAAAGAGTGTCAAAAGAAAGGGGAGGGAGGTTCTGAACTATGGAAGAAAGAAACCTGTTCAGATCATTGGCTGTAACTGAAGGGTCTTCTTGGAAATGGAAGTCTATATTATTATGTGTTTTCCCACAAATTTTCTTTATTCTATTATACCATTGTTTTGGCTTTGTAAAAAATAAATCCTGGACTTTGCATTTGTAATACGAAGAAGCAGATTTACGTATTTCTTTTTTTATATGTTTACGCAGTGAGTTCGCTTCGGATGTTTTACCACTCTTTAGTAGATTCAATTTAATTCTAATTACTTTTTTCAATTGGCTAGTAATGTATGGTTTGTCATTAGAACATGTTTTTACTTTTTTCACAGGGAAGGAATTTATGTATTTTGTTTTAATCAGATTTTGGAATTCGGAGACTTTAAAATTAAAGTCATTTTTTCCTTTGAGGGTCAGCCAGTTTTCATTGGTAATCCAAGATCCAAATGTGTAAAGGCCATCATTGGAAATTGGGCGATAAGAGAACTCAGTCACAGAAAAAGTATGATTAAAGCTAATGAGAGGCTTCGTTAATAAACAAAAATGGTAACTTCCTCCTAACGGGGTATTGAAAGCCTGCATATTGGTGCAAATCAAATCAAGGGTTGAATTTCCTTTTGTTGTTGGTATTTTTACTATTTGTTTTAAGTTTAGGGAACTACAAAGGGGATTTAACTTTAGATCATTAGCATCACCTACTAAGAAAATACCGGCGTTCGGGAATTTGCATAAGACAAAGTCGGCACTATCCAATCACTTTCGACTACTAAAAAGGGCACAAGCCACTCCAATTTCCAATTGAATGAGCCCTTTTCAAAGTTTCTACGACAAGTTCTTCGATACGAAGTGCCCTGCTCTAAAGAAAAAAAAAATAACAAATAATACGTTGTGTCAACATCGTTCTTATATACCCTCAGGGCATAGCTTAAAACCCTTGCCCTGAGGGTTGTGGGGGAGTGTCCTCCTCAAAAACATATTTTATATCTGGAAATCACTACGCTGAACAAAATGACTATATCAAAATTTTTATTGGATGTGTTTGGGGGAATGATGGGCCTGGGGGGGGGGGGGCTAGTTGCCCTCCAATCACTTTCGACTATTAAAAAGGGCACTAGAACTCCCGATTTCCAATCGAATGAGCCCTTTTCGAAGTTTCTACGACAACTCCTTCGTACAAAGTGCCCGGGTATGGAGAAAAAAAACATTATGATCGGACCAGGCGCGGTACCTACATCAAAGGCAGCGCAATAGCGCTGCCTAAGTAAAGAACGATGTCGGCACAATGTATTATTATTAATTTTTTCCCATACCAGGGTACTTCGTATCGAAGACGTTGTCGTAGAAACTTCAAAAATGGCTCATTCGATTGTGGCTTGTGCCATTTTTGATAGTCGAAAGTGATTGGAGAGCAACTAACACCCCTTCCACGCCCCCCATTTCCCGAAGCACATCGAATCAAAATTTTGAGATAGCCATTTTGTTCAGCGTAGTTAATCTCATAGAAAATATGTTTTTGAGGAGGACACTCCCCCACAACCCTCAAGGCAAGGGTTTTAAGTTATGCCCTGAGTGCATATAAGAACAATGTTGGCACAATGTATTATTTATTATTTTTTTCCTGTGGACCAGGCCACTTCGTATCGAAGAAGTTGTCGTAGAAACTTCGAAAAGGGCTCATTCGATTGGAAATTGGAATGGCATGTGCCCTCTTTTTAATGGTCGAAAGTGATTGGAAGGCAACTAACACCCCTTCTACGCCCACCATTTTCCGAAACACATCCAATCAAAATTTGGAGATAGTCATTTTTTTCAGCGTAGTTGATTTCCAGATAGAAATTATGTTTTTGAGGAGGACACTCCCCCACAGCCCTCAGGGCAAGAGTTTTAAGTTATGCCCTGGGGGCATATAAGGTTTTTATAGAAAGCGTTGTCGTAGAAACTTCAAAAAAGGCTCTTTCGATTAGAAATTCAAAGGGCTAGTGCCCTTTTTAATAGTCGAAAGTGATTGGAGGGCAACTAACCCGCCTCTCACGCCCAAAATTTATCCAAACACATCCATTCAAAATTTGGAGATAGCCATTTTGTTCAGCGTAGTTGTAAGTTCTGGAAATTAGGTCTTTGAGGATGACAACCCCTCCCCCTCAGAGCCCTCAGGGCAAGGGTTACAAGCTATGCCCTGGGGGCATATAAGGTTTTTATTGAAAGCTTTGTCGTAGAAACTTGAAAAAGGGTGCATTCTCGAAAAAGGGAAAAAATATAAAGGTTTTCACTTTCATAAGTTTAATAAATCAAATATTAACATTTTTATTACTAAGTATCAGTATAAGTATATTAAACTGACAATTTAAATTCATTGGTATTTTTTTCAGTAAAGTAAAAATTATCTTCTGGCCTTGGGAAGGCATAGGGGTTTTGAGCCCTACTCATGTTAATTTTTGCTGATTTTGAGTTTGACTCGGTTATTTATTGTAGTTTCTGTTCGTTTTGGGTTTCATTTATTTATCGATGCTGATTTGTGGTAATTTCACGCTTGGTAGATTATTTTATTTTAGTTTTTGCTCATTTTAGGTTTAATGGAGTTCTTTACTTTTTTTTGAAAAACTTATTTTGTGGGAAAAGTTTTTTTTAATTAATTTCTAAAATAGTCCTATTATTGTTGTTGCTTCACTGAAGCTTAGAAAAGAGGTAAAATTTTAGAATTGGTTTGTAATTAAACTGTTCTGTTTTCTAATTTTTATTTTTATAAATACACATAGTTACTGGTTAAAATAGGTATTTATTTATTACATGAAAACGGCCACAGTAATGGCTGGGTTATGGTTATGGCACATGACAGCACAAACAATAAACCAAATTAAATAATGCAAGCGCGTAATAGAATGAAAATAAAGGCAGGCAAGTAGATTATTGAATAGAAGTTTTGATTTCATTTTATTTCATCATCATCATTTTATTTATAACCCATCACAAAAATCTGGGCAGAGCCCAGAAAATGACAGAGTAAAAATCAAGCGAAAAAAAAGAAACAACAGAAATAAAAACACACACAACTACAAACAAGGGATAAACAGAAATGACCAAAAATGTGAAGACTTCTGGCATTCAGTAGAGAAATCACAAATACGCTTCTCAATAACTCCAGCTGGGCTTACCAATTGATACTTAATACAAAATAAAGGCAGGCAAGTAGATTATTGAATAGAAGTTTTGATTTCATTTTATTTCATCATCATCATTTTATTTATAACCCATCACAAAAATCTGGGCAGAGCCCAGAAAATGACAGAGTAGAAATCAAGCGAAAAAAAAAGAAACAACAGAAATAAAAACACACAACTACAAACAAGGGATAAACAGAAATGACCAAAGATGTGAAGACTTCTGGCATTCAGTAGAGAAATCACAAATAAGCTGCTCAATAACTCCAGCTGGGCTTACCAATTGATACTTAATACAAAATAAAGGCAGGCAAGTAGATTATTGAATAGAAGTTTTGATTTCATTCTGGCATTCAGTAGAGAAATCACAAATACGCTTCTCAATAACTCCAGCTGGGCTTACCAATTGATAATTTCTTTGCAGAAAAGAGTTACTTGTCCAAGTTGGAAGTTCCATTAAATACTTTGCAAATTTAAAATAAAGGCAACGAACTTGCTTTTTCTTACCACAATTAAAAAAAACACCAAACAGGAGCAAGGGCAAGTAAGTGAGGAACTGCTAGGCTATTATATAACTGAGAACGGTGAGCTCTACTCATATACGACACGTTTGAAGTCAGGGAGGCATACTCAGCCCGGATATTGCTAGCATAGTTTTTCATTGCCAGGTTTACAGTTTCTTTCGGATTTGCTCCAATAGGCATGCCCAGGTAAGTAAGGCTGCTAGCAAAAGGATAAACTTAGCCGGATAAACTTATTGAATTTCTATTTCCTTTATAGTTGAATGGTAGAACAACTATTTTATCAGTTTTAAGCTCCTCATCTTGGAAAGTGCCTCTATTAATTTCCTCATCTTGGAGAAGCTCAAAAGTTGAAGAGCATCCTTGGAAAGTGCCGGAAAGGTTCAGTAAGTCATCCGCAAACGTAACTAACGAAAGATCAACTCCTTTGAAGGTAAATGTACAATTCAACTTATCCTGAGCACCAGTAACACAATTATCAAACAAAACTGGAGAAGTTAGAGCTCCTTGGCGTACACCTTTCTGAATCGGAAATAGTTGATTACCATCTTTAATTCCAGCCTTCAGACTTTTATACATGTATCTTAAACAACTAATTGTCGCAGCATCAGTACCTTTCAAATGGGTCTCAAGCAAAACCAGTGGAAATATACAAGAGTCAAAGGCTCTTGCAACATCGAGTGCGCACAAGACTAAGAAATCACCTCTTTCTTCAATATCCTTCAGTGCATTTATAAGCAGAAAGAGAGCGTGCTCTCTACCTAAGCCTCGCTGGTACCCAAACTGACGAGGAGGGGCAGAGCAACTTTCTTCAATATCTTTTATCAAAAATGACTCAAAGAGCTTGAAAGTAGTACACGAAACTGTAATGGGGCGATACAAACTGCACAGAGAAGCGTCTTTTTTGCCTTTTTTAACAATGGGAGTTATTGGTCCGACACAAAATTGCAAAGGAAGTACACCACAGACAAGGATCATCTGAAACAGTAGTGCTAAATGTTGCTCGATTAAAGAGCTTGCAAGTTGCAGATGCCTAGCTGAAATAGAATCAACGCCAGAGGAAGATTTTTTCTTTAATTTCGGAATCAAAGAGTGAACACTTGGTGACACAAACAGGAAAGATTTCGTCTTATTTGAAAGAAGAAGGTCCCCAAAGGTCCCAGAAGGTCAGTTTGGGTACCTTGCTGGTACCCAAACTGACGAGGAGGGGCAGAGCAACTTTCTTCAATATCTTTTATCAAAAATGACTCAAAGAGCTTGAAAGTAGTACACGAAACTGTAATGGGGCGATACAAACAGCACAGAGAAGCGTCTTTTTTGCCTTTTTGAACAATGGGAGTTATTGGTCCGACACAAAATTGCAAAGGAACTACACCACAGACAAGGATCATCTGAAACAGTAGTGCTAAATGTTGCTCGATTAAAGAGCTTGCAAGTTGCAGATGCCTAGCTGAAATAGAATCAACGCCAGAGGAAGATTTTTTCTTTAATTTCAGAATCAAAGAGTGAACACTTGGCGACACAAACAGGAAAGATTTCGTCTTATTTGAAAGAAGAAGGTCAAGCTGTTTTTCAAAAAACTCCGTGCTTTGGTTGGGAGCACCGAACTCCCTCACGAAATATTCAACTCACTTTTTTCCAGGCACCTTAGCACTCTGGGCTTTGGTCGGCTTGCTATACTTCCAGAGTTTGGAGGGTCTTCAGTAATACGGATTGCATTTTTCTGGATCAGCGTTAACTTATGGTTTTTTAGTTCCTTGTTAAATTTCTGTTTCGTACGGAGCCTCAAGTCATTTTCTAAGCCATCTCTCGGACGGCCACAGTCGTTCCAAACAGAAAGCCGCTTGGCTGAATTTCACGCATTCACTAGATGTTTGTTTTTTCACCAATTTTCTAGATAAGGCTTTTTACGACTACGTCGAAGAGGAACGGCACTTATTTCGGCACATTTCAGCGCGTGAGTTATTTGTTCCAAGTAGGAAGTGAGCTCAATTAAGATGTTCTTTTCACTTTGTGGCATTACCGCCCGATCGCATAAAAGATTGAAAGGCACTTTGATTTTGCTCAGCACGTCGTCACAGACTTTACTGAAAGACTCACTTGACATATTTTTCCAATCTTGGTAGGAAAACCAATTTGATTCCTTATTTTGAGCCATAGGCGGGGAGGATCAAAAACAAGTAGAGATAGGAAGGTGGTCAGAATAAAATCCTTCTTTTAAAACTTTGAACTCGTGACTGCCAAACAAAGCAACAACATGGTCTAAGTTAGAAGTTCTGGAAAGCGGCGCAATGTATGAAAAGCTGTCACTCTTAGGCCATACACAATAGTCAGGAGGAACACAGCCCCAAAAGATTTGTGAATGGGGAAACATTGTGTTAGTTATATCTACATTAAAATCTCCGCTAATGATAACAAGTTTAGACGCAACTATTTTAAGAAACCTGCCTAGAAGCTTGCAGGCAGACTCAAACCGTGAATCAGATTGTTCGCTGTTATAATTTGTAGGCAGATAAACATTAATTACAACATAATTTTCAAGTTTAGCGAAAATAAAGTAATCAGTCTCTGCTAATAGCTTGCAAGGGAATCGGGAAATGATAGCAAGACCGTCCGATGGTCTGCCTCTCGGCCTCACAGTTGCACTACGAAAGAGGAGATTAAAATTAGAAAATAGTGGTAACAGGCTTTGGCGGTCTTCCGACAGGAAATGCTCCTGAATCAGAACTAGGTCATGGGACTGCAATAAATGCAAAGGAATTGAGATTCGATCGGTAACTTTTCCATTAATGTTCCAAAACAAAATACGGCATCTGAATCTCATTTTGAACTAGATTTATCTTTCAGCAGAGCCTGTGCAATAGGGCATTTGTAAATGTAACATAGATGGCTGTCTGATTTACAAAGAGCACATTTTGTCGGTTTCTGGCAAGGGGCTGTTTTAGAACTTCCGTGACGTTTTTCTCCACAGACGGAACAACAAATTTAATTTATACATGTACTCGAAATATGTCCGGATGATTGGCACTTATAGTATCGAAGGGGTGGAGATAAAAACTCTTGAATGGGGAATCGTTCGAAACCGATCACTAATGGGAACTTCATTGCTCGTAATAAATCCTCTTTTGTTTCAAATTTCAGCCTGAAAGATCTAGTAAAGCCACTTTGCTTTGCTTCACTACAATTTGGCACAAGAGAATTGACGTCATCAGAGGTCAGATCGTTTGGAACACGTTCAATTATTCCAAAGTGAGAAGGACTTTTAACCTCAGCCCTAATGGTCCTGTTAGAGCTACGAAGCGCATTCTCTGCGTGAGCATCATATTTGGATGCAGTGATAACTTTCCAGTCACCTCGGGTGCACTTTAGCTCACCAATGTTTTAGCTAACGTCACCACATGCTTGTTCTAGGAAGTCCTTTCTTGATTCTGGTCTGGCTAGGTCCCTTGGTACATTTTTGAAAATCACGGCATAAGATGGTTTGGAGATATATTCAGAAAGGATTTCAGAAGTTACAGGTTTGCTTTTCGAGAAGTTTTGCTCCATTGAAATGTCTAATTTGTTAGACATTTCATTAATCTTGCGTGTAACAATCACTGAACTTTTGCCTTGGATCGAGGGGACTTCTTCTGGCTCAAATGTAGCGATGGAAAAATTTATTATTTGTAGCGATAAAAGATTTGCTACTTGTGGCGATAGAGATTTCTCCGATAGCGCCGCTTATAGCGCTGGAGATTGTGTCAACTAGGCTAGCGCCGCTCTCAATTAATGAGAGAAAATTGAATATGTAGACATATAAATGTGGCCTCTTCTTCTCGGGCTATCTGGAGATCAGATTCCTTTGGGAGCATTTACCTTGGAGACTTACGAACTAATTACCTATTATCGGACTAGACGCAGACATATAAATGAAATAAACACAGATAAAAAAGACAATAGATTTATTGAACTTACATGTTTAGTTGCACAGGAACGGGTCACTTCTATGACAATAACGGTGACCAAAATACAATAATTTCGACTGAATCTCTCTAGGTCTGATGTACTGATTGTTTCAGATCTGACTTGAGATTAAAATTAAAAAACACATTTACCCCACTCCCAAACGCAGTTCTTTCGTCCTGCGCTGTAAGGACTGCCCGCCATTGGCCCAAGAGGGCCAAGGATGTAAATCTTTCGTCCAATAGTCTCTTTTAAATGTTTTTGATGATTCAAGCATTCACATGGTTTTTTTGCCATTTAAACTTTCTTAGAAATGTTGTGCATAGCATTTTTTTTTGCTACAATTATCTTAGCGAAATTCGAACGACTAGCGTCGTTGTCTGACTGAAGCTAGAATGCAATTTATCTTTTTGCTGATTAAAATTTTTAGACTCTAGGAAGCGGTATTTGAACTCAATTAGGGGACGTTTAATTTCTGCCCGAATCATCTTTAGAAGGAAAGACTCCTGTATTTTAAATATATCATGGTACAGATCACCCTTCCCATCAATTAATGACGTCCCGTCATTAGTAACTGCTCATTAGGAGTGCTAAAAATTTTCTCTATTATTTTTCTTATTTTATTCTACATCCCTATCTAAAATTCATCTACCGGACTAAGATTACTTATGGTTCTAGGTTAGCTACTATACTAAGGATTTTTTTTCTACATCTAACACTGTTTACATTTATATTTACAATAAGGTTGGGGCTATTCTACCTTTACATAAGTTTTTTTTTTAATTCACTTTTTTTTTCTATGTTGCATACTACATTCTATCTACACTACATTAAATGAATAGCTTGACAACGCTACACATAACTATCTGGATATCTAATACTACATACAAAAACGATTTAAAACACATAAATATTGTGTTTAACATGTTCACTGGTAACTTTGAAATACTTTCACTATTGCGATTTTTGAATTGTCAAAGTTATTAGGAAGTAACACATGTAGATTCACATCTATTCATCACCTTCGTGTCCTTAGTGTACTACACCCTTCTGTTGTAAATTATTGTCCTTCACTCTTTTTGTCTTGGCAAACATTTTGAAGCATTTACGTTATGGTTTCTTCATGGAACGGTTCCAGTCTAGTTGTCTTTACACGACAAGTTTTCCCTAATAGTCAACTGGGAAATGACCGTTAAATATCGTTCTAATAGTCAATTGGGAAATGATGCTTCCCACTACAGGTGTTGGTGTTTTTCTTCTCAGCATATCATTTTTAGGATTTTTGAGGCACATAGAGGGTGTATTCTCGCGTAAAATTGTTCATTTGTGCCTTTTGAAACGGGTTGTCGTCATACTATAGTGACTCTCTTAATATATTGTTTTTAAATTCAACTTCAAACATCTTCAAATATCATTTGACTTCAAATATCGTTTATCGTGTACTGCTCGATGGTGTTCTCATAATTAAACTTCAAATTGTCTTTAATTTCAGCTTCAAATATCCTCAAATGTCTTTAAATATCATTCAACTCCAAATATGGTTAAATATCGTTTATCGTGTGCTGATCGATGGGGTTCTTAGAATTAAACTCCAAATTGTCTCTAACTTCAGCTTCAAATATCTTCAAATTTAAATATTATTTAACTTTAAATGTCGTTAAATATCGTTTAGCTTCAAATATCATCACTATAGTGTCAAATTATTCTGGGGTCCATAGTGAGTATCAAAGGCGATATCTACGTATTTATATCTTGTACTGACCGATGGGTTTCTCAGCATTTATGTGATTATATAGTTCGTTAAAGTACTTGATACTGAGGTTCAAATATAGTGTTACCTGATACGTAATATGGTTCATGGTCGAAGAAACGACGATCGAAGGTAACTGTTGTTTTCGTAGACGAAGCTGGGATCAAAATTTCCTGGAGTCTATTGTGAGTACTCTTCGTTGGTTGAGATATGATGAAAATAGATGCTACTGGGTCGTATCTGTACTGGGCAGCTCATTGTAATGCACAATAACCAATTTGCCATTTACTTCCTGTAATAAAAATAGCGAGGCAGAATCACACGTTCTTTAAAGTAAACACTCATAGTACAAATAAGTCACGTATTAATTGGGTACATTAATTTCGAAGTTATGAGACAGAATTAAATAAATACACTAATATTAGTACTCACAATGAAAATCTAAAACAGAAATGTCTTCAAATTTGTTTTGAGAACGGAAATATCGATATTAAATAAACATAATTTACCCTACATTATTAAGTTTGAGGTCTACTTTTACAATATTTTTCATGCCTGCATTGTTCACGCACGTCCGTGCTGTTTAAGAAACGCATGTTGCAGCGTCATAACCACACGGTTTTACGTAAACGATACTACAATGAGGGAACAAGACATAACAAGGACGAGTGGAGACCTCTCTACCCACTCGTTTTCTGATGTCTTCCCTATTTCTTGGCTTAGACGTTCTCATGGGGTTCCGGGTTTAACGGCTGAAATGCAGAGGTTCTTAGTCTCAGGATTTTTCCGTAATTGCAAGTCAACATTGGTGCCTCATATTCGCTTTTCGAATAAGGTCATTAGATGCAGGATTTCCAAGCTTGCCTCCGTAGATTCCAGTTAATGCTTGGCAAAGAATATAAGCATAATGAAGAACTGACATCAATATCTTTTTAGAAGGCTATTGTTTGAGCAAATCCTACAGCACTAAATAAATAAATATTATATTAAAGTCTTATTAGAATCCGTTAAGCGAGAAACACCTTCACATTAATAGGGAATTCCTTGTGGGTTTTACTTAGTCGCCATTGGACATACACAGGGTTTCAATCCATATATCTTAACTGATTAAATGGTTTTAAAATTTTACATATTATTATTGAGATATAATTTCACATCCGCCGTGAAATTCTACATATAAACGCACCAATAGGTTGTTTGGTTATAGTTACCAATAGTTGGCTATTAGTACATATATTACTCGAGTAAGAAACACATGAATGAGCAATGTGTAGGCCTAAAATAATTATAATTTGCACTAAGATAAAATATGTCATATAATTAGACGCTTCTCTACTGGTAGTTTGTTTTTTTTTTTATTTTATAAAGCTGCCAGATATAAGGGTATAGCCTACTGAATTGCATAGTTTAAAAATCAAACTTCTTTTCAAAATACCCGACACTCCGAACTAGTCATGTTTACTTCAGTTAATAAAAACAAATTCGCTTTTTCAAAATATACTGAAAACTGGCGGAAATTTGTATGGGTATAATGGGGGTGAAGAAATATAGGTTTCAAGAGGAAATCTCTTTAGTATTCACTATATCAGAATTGGATAATTTAATGTACATGTTGCCCAGATAAATTTCGCATGAACTAAAAAAGGGGGAAACAGAAAAAAAATTGACAAAGATAAACGTTTTTCACTAAATGAAGCACAGTCTTTTCAAGTTAAACATAAACCTTAGTCTAACTTAAATAAATTATCAGGTTCTAATTTGTTTAATTGAGATAATTGAATTTTAATTAATAACTTACTGAGAGATTATATTTTAATAAATAATTAAAGTAAAAATTGAGTACGAATTGATTATTAGAATAGTTAAATAAGAATTTGACTGATATTTTAAGCAAGAAAAATGAACAAAACGGCAAGTAAAAAGGATGACTAAACACTAAAAACCTAAAAATAGAGCAAAACACGATTCAGATCTAGCTCTAGCTATGAATAGTGTCGGATTATCGAATTTTTAAGTCAAGTTAGGCATATTTGTTTTTCTTTTGATTAATTTTCTTCATAGTTTAATTTTTTTTTTCCAATCTTCACGTGGAAGGCAATTTCAGTAGGGATTCTACATCTTAGAAAACTCTTATGCCCGTTGTAGAGAGGAGATTTCGCCTCGACTTAATCCATGTATAAAACCATTAGTAAAGATATCACCGTCATCACCTTGCAGTCTTCTTATTGGTAGAAATTAAACGATTAGTAAAAAAATTTTTTTTTTTGATGACATCAATCTTTGTTCGGACCTGGGTCGATTTTTCATAGAAAATCCTAGGAGACCTGAGTCAGTATAGGTAAGGTAAGGTAAGGTAGTATAGGTAAGATATAACGTGACTGACTTGCGAAAATATGTCCACAAAAATTAGAGCACAAGATATGTCATAGATAAACCAATGAAATTAAAGAACATTTTTGTCACAGAACTATAGAACGGTGATCTCTCTGTTATTGTATACGTCATAGATATAAACTAATGAAATTAAAATGCTTTTCTCTTTTTTTTCCTCGGAGCTATAAGAAAGTAAACTCTCTTTTTCTCTTTCAAAGCATTCTGATCCAAAAAAACGAAAACTTAACTAGCTCACAGAAGTTTCTATTCAACCTTTAAGTATTGTTTTGACTGGCCCTGATTGGCATAAAAATACTAATTTCTTACACTGGAAGGACTGAAAAATATCCCTTCCTACGATCGTTTAAAAAAAATTACAAAAAACAATCATGGGCCTTAAGTTCCTCCCCGGGCTTCCCACAAGACGTGGTCCAACGCCAGTTGTCGTTCTCAGTAGACCACTACCTTCCTACCTGGTTATTTTCTGTGATCGTCAACGTTTTGACATTACTCGTATTATTTTATTTTTTTTTTCATTAATATTGACTTGGTTAACTTTACTTGCACACTTTCGAATTTATTATGGTGTTAAATTTGTTATCTTTGAAATTTGTCTTTACATTAGTTAGGGATATTTCCATCTGTCAGGTTTTTTAACCGTTCTACCTGACTGTGTCGTTACTTTCTCCTCTGTTTCTTGCGGTTTTTTCTTTTTCGGTTTGTCTAGCGAAATAAGGTCAAACTTTTTGTATTGTTTTTTTAAAAATTCTTGCCCTTTTAATTTTGTTTGTTTCCCGTGTGCGGCTGCTGAGGTCGGCCTTGGTTTCCCTATTTCTTTAGCTACTATATGGTCTGATTCACCATCAGACTCTTCGGAACTAGTTTCCGACGAATCCGGATTAGAACTTTTAGAGGTGGCACTTTTTGAGGTGTCACCTGCCCTTCATTCGTAAATTTCCACTCCTCTGGAAGTAGAAGGTTTATTCTCTAAGTCCTCGCCTTGAGTTCTCAACTCGGGGGATTTGAAAGATTCTTGAGAGCTTTGGGAGGAATCAATAGTTTTTGCGGGGTTCCTCCATTGTTTGAATGCCATGTCCTCAGGGGGATGGGGCATTTTTTGCACTAGGGTTTCCCTCCATGTTTAGGTTTGGCCTTGGATACAGTTATATCATGATAAAACGAAGGTGAAATTTTAGTTCATATGTTTCACTGGCTTGTATAATCCTCGTTTTTCTCTTTTTTTATTATTGTTTCGTTTTGTCATGATTAGCCAGTGTGGTCTTAGAAATTATTTACGACAAGCTTACGGGGAGCGCACGACCAAGTCTGTTCTTAATTATTTTGATTTTTCCAAAAAACACGCTAACTTAATTAGCCAGCAAGAATTTTTACAGAATTGTAGGTTTCATAGAATTCTTCCGAAGTCCCTTCGGTTTAAATTAAATCTAGGCACGCAATCGGAACTGAAATTTAGTGATAGGGTTGGTTTTCAATCATTGAACCACATTTTAAAAGACCATAAAAACCGACGTTTTTTCCTTAGTAACATGATTTCTAGAGTTCGACATTTTTTACAGTGTAACCTCTCGTCACCAGATTTTCAACAGATTTCTAAAATAGCCCAAAGTTCTTTCCGTCACGACTTTTTTATGGCTAGAGCTCGTTCATCAGAAAAGTTTTTAAAATTACAATACGAAAAATTTCAAAATTCCAGACGTTTCCTCCCTAGATTCTGTCCTGGCCCGGCCATTGAGAACCTATCTTCGAAAGTTCTTACACCGGAAGAAATACATATCTTGTCTAAGGGACCAAAATTTTGCTTGCCTCATCCACGAGTAAATTTCTCAGAGATAGTATCCAGTGTGGAGGTGGGTATATTTGGCTCAAGAGGTAATGTGGAAAATCCCGATTTACTTCGAGGGGAGGTTGTTAAGAATCTTCTGAACTTCACTCCTTATTCCTCAAATTCAGAAACTCGGGAAACACAAATTCTGGTAAATTTGAAAAGAGACCCAGACATCATTATCACCAGGGCTGACAAAGGGAATAAAATTGTTATCCTTGATAAAATTTCATATAATAAAAAAGTTACGGATATTTTGTCCGACACTCACACTTATAAACGTATAGAGTCAGATCCCACCGACAAATTCACCCGTGAAGTACGAAAAGAGTTGGCAATTTTAAAAAAAGAAAGACTCGTTACTCCACAAATGTACAAAATGTTTTACCCTAAAGGGTGCTCCGCTCCTAAATTCTATGGTCTCCCAAAAATTCACAAAGATGGAGTTCCTCTGCGCCCAATTGTGGCCTCTTATAGTTCGCCAGCTTCCAGACTGGGAAAATGGTTAGCCACAATTTTTCGTCCTCTTATGTCGACGCAAGCTTCTTACATTAAAAATTCAGTACACCTTGTGGAAAAATTAAAAAACCTTGATATAAAAAAAGACACAATTTTGGCCAGTTTTGATGCCATTTCGATGTATACATCATGTGATATAAAAAAATGTGAATTTGCTCTTCAAAAGAAACTAGAAGATAATATTGACCGGATGGATTACAAAACATTAGATATTGAAACTACTATGCGACTTGTTCGCCTTTGCAATAGATATTCCTTATATTTTCGGTACAACAATCAATTTTTCACCCAAACAAATGGGCTCCCTATGGGTACAAGCCTTTCACCTTTTTTGGCCACTTTTTACATGGAATTTATTGAAACCTCCGCTTTGAATACTTTTCCTCTGAAACACCGCTTCTGGGGCCGGTTTGTCGATGATGTGATCTCTGTCTGGAATCACGGAGAGATAGAACTTAACGCTTTTTTACTTTATCTTAATAGTTTCGATTCCAACCTTCAGTTCACCTTGGAACTAGAAGATAATCATAAACTGCCTTTTTTAGTCGTCTTAATCTTCAACAAATCTCCCAGCCTTGAATATTCAATTTATAGAAAACCTACACACAATGATAGGTATTTGCATTTCTCTTCCAACCACCCTCCTTGTGTAAAAAGAGGAGTAGTTATATCTTTAGTTGATCGCATCATAAGAATTTGTTCAAAGGCTCATATAATCCCAGAATTAAATTATCTGAAGGACATTTTGTTTTGCAATGGATATCCCATCAAGTTACTGGAATCCATCATAGAAAAAAGACAAAAGAAGGCAGAAAAAGATTTATCATCTCCACAACCTCCAACGGATATCCTCCCTTTAGTGGGTGATAAGAAAGTTTTTACTGTTTTGCCCTATTTTCGCAAATTAGGTGACAAATTGCAAAGAATACTTAAAAAACATAACTTAAATGTTACCTTCAAAAATTCTAATAAAATCCAGAACTATTTTAACAGTGGTAAAGATAAAACGAGCCCTAATTTGGGCAGTGGTGTTTAT
>JAQQPU010012574.1:7667-22987 GCA_029168905.1 Artemia sp. Kazakhstan ARC1039 | reverse complement strand
CCCCCCCCCCCCCCATCGAACAAAATCCCAGATACGCCCTTGGGTTCCCATCCCACGTGTGTGACAGTAAATGCTGACCATCTAATTCAAATAAAACTATACTCTTTTTGTACCAAATTGAGGTGTACTTTTTCATAATTCTCTAGAAATGAAATGTTTTATTGACTTCTCTACTTCAGAGGAAAAAAAGAAGCAAAAAACACTCAAGAACCACAAAACTGACAAGAGAGGCTCTAGGTCCCCCTAGAACACCATATTTCCTTCAATTTCAGGTTGTTTTATATTTTTAAATTGGCAAATTAATTAATTTTTATTATTCACCTCACCCCCCCCCCCCCGAGTTTTTTGTTTTTCCCCTCCTTCTTCCGAAAAAATATCATTCACACGCATCTGGTCTTGCATATATTTATATTCTCAATCTATAGTTTTGCTTCAGCTGATTTTGATTTTAACCTGGCAAGTGGCAACCCCGGTTTGAAGATATGTTTGCCATGACCTCTTTCACTTGAAAAACTTGTGCCGTTTTCTCGTTTTTTCTCTTACAGACAAACCGGAAAACAGATCAACCAATGAAAATGCGAGAGGAATTTTTTTTCCACATAGTATAATAGAACGGAGTTTATAGTTGGTAGATTCATTTGATGTAAAATGCAAAATTTTACATCAGTTTATAGTTGGTAGATTCATTTGATGTTTTGTCCGTTAAATGCAAAATTAAAAAGTGGCTTAAATTACCTTGAGTTGCCTGTTTTTGTCCATTATTGTGTGCCCATCTCGTGAGTCTAAAGACATTGAACAAGCGGCTTCATTTGAACACCGACACTGTCTCTCTATCCAAGGCGTATCATACGTATCTACTTTATTGCAAACACTATATGGGGCACAAATGGGGAGTTCGTCTTCAGAAACCTAAAAAGATGGCAGTCAATAGGACTGAAACAAACAATAATTGACACTAACTCCATCTCCCTCATTTCCTCAAAATCATCAATAATTGCAAAACTTAGGCACTCAAAGCTGTTTTTCGTTACAGCTTGGCTCGAAAGAAAAATATGGATGAAGAAAAGAGATTATTTTATCTTATTATTTTAGAAAATAATGCACCCGTTTCCTACCTTAACACCACCATCATCTAGAAATACAAAACTTTAGAATTTATTCAAATTGTGCATATATTTGTTTTAATTTAAAATATATCTCTTTATTATTTTATTATGTTTTTTGTGTTCACATTTACAGTTTTATAATATTTATTTTAGTTTTAAAACTATTAAAATTATATTTTGCTAAAATATGATAGAAAAATATATACGAATTAACGAATTACGCCAACTTTCTAACAAGGAATCTTTAAACTAAGCTCATTTTTTACCATTTTTTTTATTCTAATTTATTCAAATTTTTTAGCTTGACTTAATAAAAATAAATATTTTTGCAGTTAGAGTTACGGATATATTGGAGGGGTTTAGGCTATTTTAATTTCAATTTATTACTTCTTGAAGGCTTGGAAAACTTATTTTATTCTTTAAGCCTCCATGTTTTGCAAATTATAGATATTTATGCAGGGTTCAAATACAAACTAAAACACTGCCTTTTCTGTGAACAAGCCAGCTTATAGTTTGCACATGTACCCTATAAAACTACCCAAGAAACCAAAATAAGAACATACCCCCCCCCCCTGTACCCATCGTAAGTCTATTCATACTCGAGGACCACGATTTTCTATAATTTTTGTTTTGGTTGTTTCGAAATTATGAAGTTGTGAAATCATGTTCGAAAGTTGTTCGAAATTATATTTTAATAAAAATGAATATTTACGATGTCAAAGTTGTGGATATATTGGAAGGGTTTAAGCTAATTCAATCTCGCTTAATTTAACTTTTTGGCGCTTGGCCAATTTTATTCTAATTTATTCAAATTTTTTTAGCTTGACTTAATAAAAATAAATATTTTTGCAGTTAGAGTTACGGATATATTGGAGGGGTTTAGGCTATTTTAATTTCAATTTATTATTTTAATTCTATTCTTACAAATTATAGATATTAATGCACGGTTTGAATACAACTAAAAACCCGGCCTTATCTGTGAAAAAGCCAGGTTATAGTTCGCACACCTACCCTATAAAAGTACCCAGGACACCAAAATCAAAAGATTTTCCGCCCTGAACCCATATTATATATATTCATACCCGATTTTGGTGATTTTTCTTTCGGTTGTTTCGAAATCATGAAGTTGCTATAGGAGATTTTCAGCAGTTTTGCCACGTCGATCCGTGAAACTAAATAAGCAAAACTAATTAGTTAAATTCGGAGATGCTTCTGTCTGTAAAAATTCAAACACTACAAATCACTTGGTTCCCAAAGACAACTGTACCTTCTGAAACTGTTGGCATAACATTATTGTGGCTTATTTCTTGCTAATTTCTGACCCACGTTTCTTTTTATTTAAATTCAGTGCCCTTTTTTACCAAAAATTGCATAGATTCATGTGGAGGTTTTTTTTTTATTAGAAATTGGATTTCCAATTTTTCCTAATTTTCATATGGCCGTGCAAGTTTCCGCTTAACTAATTCAAGCGATCACACTTCCTTACGCTGTCCTTAGTACTTACATATACCACAAGACACCACAGAGTCTGTCCAGCTTTTTAGAATAAAAAGCAAAAGTGTCGCTCTGGGGGCCTGTGCATTAGGAGGAAGACAGAGTGGTCAGATGTGGCACGTTTGCGCCATTTGTCGCTTTTTTTAGGTGGTTGTGCGTTGAATTTTTCGAATCGGTGCATTTTTTTTAGGGCAAATCGTTCATTCGACGCATTTTCACTCGAAAAATGGAGCTTTCGGCACATTTTCACTTTTAGGCGGCGCAACTTTAGACCAAGCAACTGACAACAATGGAGGAAAAGGATAAATTTGTCAAAATAGCAAACGCAATCTGGGAATTTTTCTCAAGATTAGAGGAATTAAGGGAGGAAATTGTAAAATGACGATAATTCCGTATACGACCAAAGTTCACTCTACGCGTTTGCCAGCTCTAACTATAAAAGATAAGGTCTACAGAGATGCATTTTGGCCAGAAGAGGTGCATTTTCTTAACAAAAAAGATAGAAGTAGCATCGCTATGTGAACCCTGACTGGTATTTCTTAGTAAAATGAAATTCTTTAAACACCCCCAGAAATTTTTTTTATAAGAAAAAAACTCCTTTAAATACCTTTCTAGAAAATAATGTCAAACGTGCATTGTTTTTAGTGTAAACACAGTAATATTTTGTTTTTTTAAATACAATTTTGCCACGGCTAGAGGAGCGAAATTTTCAACTCAGGCCCTAAGTTTAAGTGAAGTGAGTATTAGCCCATATGAGAATATATGTTTTCACCGAGCAACGTGAAATCCGTATTTCAGCACAAAATTTTATAACCGTTATAGTCGGGTTGAAGTTTCGACAGAAATCGCTTCATAAGACTGACATTTAATTAAAGCTTGATTCAAGCGTACCATGTCAACGAGGGGTTGCCACGTTTAAAATTATGCCCCTCAGTTGGTGCACAATATGAGTGACAGAAATGTACCATTTTGGTCGGGGGTGGGTCTCGGGGTCCGGGCCCTCTGAAATCCTAAATTCTCCCTAAGAAGGACACTTCTTATTCAAATTATGAATACAGTTTTTGTTTAGTGTTGGTCACCCCCAAAAATGATCCTGTGCGTGTGCCGGCATTAGGAGCAATTGCCTCCCCCCCCCCCTGTATTTTGAAAAATACCTCATTTTTGGTATTTGTATTCCAAAAGTCGAAAAAACGGCACTTGTCTGTTATAGCACCTATGTTAAGTTCGTCATTCACTCATGCACTATAGAACGGGTTTATCGGTTAGTTTCTTTCAGGTTAGTGTAAGACAAGACAAAGACAAGTGACAAAACAGATGGGAAATACATAATTTGGGCTATATATTTGCACATTAGTGGAGGTAAAGTATTCAGACAGTGTTAAGATAGAAAACAATTTTACTTCGTAATATGCAGAATAATTGTACCCAACACATATTGAATGTAGACCCGCTATACTCTACCACCCCCTCCCCCCCCCCCTAATGCACAAATATGTAGCCCAAATTTGTTTCTACAGTAGGCTATTATATTTTCACCATATTTTGTGACATTTCACTAGGATTAGTCAGAGAAACAGGTTCTACTTCGATGAAGAACTTAAGATAGACGTTATAACAGATAAGTACCGAAAAAACATCCCTCCCTAGATTTTGAAAATACTTTTTTATACCTACATTTAAAAAATCAGAAAAATCTTGCCTCCATCCCCTGACATTTTTGGCATTCTCCCACCCCATTTGGAGAGTGACCTGCTTTTCCTTTATACAGGATAATACTGATGGTATATAATTTAATTTTTATGTCCTGTGGCACCATTAAAATGTTGCTACGCGAAATCTTAAACTTTTTCTTGAAACTCAGTGCACAAATTAGGATCTACACTGAGAAAATATAGAGAACAAATAACTATAATCTGATATTTATATTGCATTTGTTGACAGGGCTGCGCAAAATACCATTCTTACCCCGGGTTCTGACAGGTCTAAATCCGTCCCTGGGAACAACCCAGTCAACTTTCCGACCTACAGAAACAATCACTGACCCCCAAGTACTAACTTGAAAATACCTCATATTAAACTCGCTGTGTTTTTTTTTATTAAGAAGGAAAAAAGTCAGTAACTAGAAAGTTGAATTCTTCACATTCTTTATGCCTGGCTTCGGAATATCTTTTTTCCTCTTTATCATCATAATACATAAAGTAAAGGAAAAAACAGGAAGTGCGTTTAACTGCGTTGATTGTCAACAACATTCAAGAATAGTTGCATGATTTTCCAAAAGGTCGCTAGTAATTGCGGTAAAGTGATCGACTTCTTTACCCGCAACACGGATGCGGGGTCTTGCGGGTTGGGGTCAGGTCGATTGCTTACCACAGCGCCTTCGCTTAATTATGCTAAGCCTGTTTAAAACTAATGCTTTCTAGAATTTTCCACGTCATGCTATGACAGCTATCATTTGTTGTGGTATAAACATAATGTGTTTTCGTACTTTGAAAGTTATCGCTGTCAAGCCTAAAGGGCGCAAATGATATTTTCAAATTTTTGAAAAAATTGCTAGAAGTCGTTTGCAAAGCTGTTCTTGAAAAACAGGAGTACCAATTAGGAGAGGCGAGCCCATTTCGCTTAGATTTTCAAAAAAAAAACGTTCTGTCTTCGTTTCTGAAAAATCAAAAATCCCTTCTCCCTCCCTACAATTCGGTGAATTGGTGTCCTTGCTCAAAGAAGGAATATCATATCCATGGAGAATCAGAGTGTAATTGAATGGCGGACTTCAGGCTCCTGGCGCCTTGAAATTTCAAGATATTTAAGATATTTCCCACAAATTCTCCCGTATAACTAATTTGTTTTTAGCAATTTTGTCCCCTACCCCTAAATAAATTCCTGTGTTCATGCCCGGCTCAGAAAATCTTTTTTTTTTATGTCTAGCTATTTCAGAGGAAAAGGAGATGAGCAGTTAATGCAAGGATAATAAGGAGAAATTTAGGCTGAAACCATTTATGAATTGTACTTTGCTTCGAAACAAAAAAAGTCATTAGTAAATGTATACTTGCCGTACTCAAATTTAATTTGTACCTAAAGTTTGATTTTCAAATAGTACATCCCTCCTAAATAAACAGCTCTTACACAAATAATTCCTGGAATAGCTATGAAATCTCAATTTTCAAAGACCTGCAAAAATCTTAATCATAGGAAAACAGAGACTTTACGTTTGAAGCTTTTCACTCTTTTACTGGCTTAAATTTTCACACAGTAGAACCAATCAGGTGGGATTTAACTTTTTTTTCTTTTCACTACTCTAAAATTTTATATGGGCGGCTTTAAAATCAATCAGGTTTTAAGAAGGTGGGGCTATTTCGCTCTCGAGAAATAAGCAATGATGTGATTGGCTTATAAAATGCGTCACAGCTATAAACCAATGAAATTAAAGTAAACTTTTTACCATGGAAATATAGGAAAGTAATCCTTCTTTCCCTCTGACAAAATTTTCAGACGGCTCTGAAACTTCAATGTCTCAGGGACACCCTCTTCATCCGTAATTCTTATATTTCTGCGAATTCCTGTTCATTTCTTACTCAAATTATAAGATTTTCTACCCCCCACCTCTGAAAATAATTTTTGTGCACGTGCCTAAGAGGTACAAGTGTAGTGTTGCACTAATTGGAACACAACGCTATGGACTGTCCAACAAATGAAGAAAAATATACCCGTAAAGCGGGTAATCCAACAGTTTGTGGCAACAAACTGTAAGTAAGGAGCGACCCGGTAGCCGAAACTCTCATGGTAGCCGAAACTCCAGAAAACGGTATTTTGACATCAACAGATACATCAAAAGAATCAGAATTTAATTCTGATTTCAAATATATAAGTTTCATCAAGTTTAGTCCTATCCATCAAAAGTTACGCGCCTGATAAAATTTGGCTTGTTTCGAAAAAAGAGAGAAAGATCCCCTAAAAATTATAGAACCTTAATGAAAATCACACCATCATATTCAGCGTATCAGAGAACCCCATAGTAGAGGTTTCAAGCTCCTATCTACAAAAATGTGGAATTTTGCATTTTTTGCCAGAAGAAAGATCACGGATGCGTGTTTATTTTTTTTTTCCCCGAGGGGTGATCGTATCGACCCAGTGGTCCTAGAATATCGTGAAAGGACTCATTAGAATGGAAATTAAAAGTTCTAGTGCCCTTTTTAAGTGACCAAAAAAATGGACGGCAACTAGGCCCCCTTCCACGCTCATTTTTTCCCAAAGTCACCCGATCAAAATTTTGAGATAGCCATTTTGTTCATCATGTTCGAAAATTTTATAAGTATTTCTTTTAGGATGACATAATCCCCCGAAGTTCCCGGGGGGAGGGCTGAAAGTTATGATCTTTACCCAATGTTAACATAAAGTATTGGTTATTGGGAAGTATACAGACGTTTTCAAGGGGTATTTTCTCTGGTAGTGGGGGGAGTGGGTCGGGGGTTATGTGGGAGGATCTTTCCATGTAGGAAGTTTTCGTGGGGGAAGGGATATTGCTATGAAGGGGACGCCGGATTTCCCAGCATTATTTAAAAAAGATCATAAATTAAATATAAAAAAATAAGTTTTTCAACTGTAACAACAGCAACATCAAAATCTAAAACGAACAGAAAATATTACATATATGATTGGGTTCACCCCCTAGTCAATACCTCGCTCTTTAAGCCAAAGATTTTTTAGTACTTTCATAAGAGCTATTTATTCTAATTAACGGCCTTTGTGATTAAGCGGTCATTTTTAAAGAATTGGAACAAGATTCGAACTTTAGCTTAAAGAGCAAGGTATTGACTAGGGGGCGAACCCCCTGATATACGTATTAAAAATATATGCACATAGAAGTTCGTTACATAAGTTAATTCGTAAGTTACGTATATTTATTACTATTAAAAACGTTCGTAAATAAAATTAAACAAGTTTCGAGAAAGCCATTTAACCAAATAAAAGTAAATTAATATGACAATTTCGTTTTAATTATCCATCTATGGCGAGCCAAATTCAAAACATGCATTAATTCAAAAACGTTCAGAAATTAAATAGAAAAAGGAGTTTTTTTTAATTGAAAGTAAGAAGTGACATTAAAACTTAAAACGAACAGAAATTATTCCGTATATGAAAGGGGCTGTCCCCTCCTCATCGCCTCGCTATTTATGCTAAAGATTGACTTTCTCACAACTCTATTTTTTTAAACAATAGAAGGCACATGACAGCGAAGTCTCTCTCCTAAATGGCGTCCCACTTATGGGTGCGTCTTTACGCTAAAGTTCGAAATTTGTTCGAATCACAAATCCCTGAATCACAAAGGCCGTTAATTAAAATAGATAGCACTTTGGAAGCACTAAAAAAAACTTTAGCGTAAAGAGCGAGGTATTGACTGGGGGGCGAACCCCCTCATATACGTAATAATTTCTATTCGTTTTAAGTTTTAGTGTTGCTTCTTATAAGGCAAATTTTTTCAGGCTCGTTAGACTAAATTGATGGGTTAGGCTAAATTTGATGAAACTTATATATTTGAAAGCATAAAAATCCGATATTTTGATGTATCTACTGGTATCCAAATTCTGTTTTTTAGGGTTTCGGTTACTATTGAGCCGGGTCGCTCCTTACTTACAGTTCGTTACCACGAACTGTATAATTAATTTTAATACCTTAAAATACTGTTAAATACTTTAACATTCACTTGCGAAAAATATAGTTACGTCAATTTAAATAAACTAAAGGGGGGGGGTCAAAATTTTATTTTTCAGAATCTAGGGGTGGCAATTTTTTTTTTCAATTTTTTCAATGAAAGTACCAGACGAACTTTAAATGAAATACCGAAGAGGGATATTTCTGACATCTATAGAGGCGAGGGAGGCGGCAACGACCCCCCAATTGACCCCACTGGTAAAGTAGTAGAAACTACATCCTAGTCTTTAACCGCAATTCCAGGGGGGTTTCAACACTTCACCCCATCTTCAAAAATAATTATGCAAATTATTTCGTAGAGATCTCTTTTACAAAATCAAAGCAGAAGCGACGTTTATTCTTTCGCATTTTTAGAACGAATTTGTATACCTCGGGGGGTGTAAAGGGGCTGGTATGGTAAGTTCGTACGGGGGACGGTAAGGTCCTTGTGAACTTACAGCTATCTCCTCAAAGTACGTTCCACTGCCCAAAAGAACCCAAAGGGGTTCTAAAATTTACCCTCTCTCCAAAAATTATTATACAAAGTTATTTTAGAAAGGTCACTTTTACTAAACCCAACCAAAAGTGATTTTATTCTTTCCCCTTTTTGGAAGGTATTTTTTGAATGTTTATACCTCAGGGGGGGGGGGGGGTGAAAGATAGATAGCCTCCCCTCCAAATAGTGTTCCAGGACCCAAAAGAACTCCGAGAGTGTTGTAAGCTTTCGCCTCATAAAGCAAATAAAAAAAGTAAAATAAATCCAAAAAATAGAAAAAAAGAAAATTCCCTTATATGGACAAAAGTTCGGTTTACGTGTGTTTCGAGACATTCCGATTCGGTTTTTTCTTTCAATATTTGGGGAAGTGGATTACACCGTCACTAGTGTTTTAACACATTTGGTCAAAGTGTATTATTCCGAGGCCCTTGGACCGTTCCCATATGTGACTCATATTAGCCAGTAAAGTCAATTGGGGGGAGAGGGCATGTGCCCTCTTATATTTTGAATAATTCTTTGGGGGGGGGGGGTATTTTCGGTACTTGGGAATTATATGGGCCTTTCTAAAAAGTCAAATTTGGTTAATGCCAATCAAATAAAATAGGCTGAATATATAATAGTTTATAAACAAATTTGGGCTGTATATTTGTATATTAGGGGGGGGGGGGGGAAAGCAAATATAAAAAAACAAACCTAACCTAACCCAAGCTACCTACCCCCCCCCCCTAAACCCCAAAAACAGCGGTTTACCAATGAAAACCACGCTATGCATAGCATTATTCTATAGCGCTCTCTTGAATTAACCCGTAAAAAAACGGGTTTTTGGTGACTGGTTTCCTTGTAAAGGCCCATATAGTGCCCAGGTACCGTATTTTCATTAAAATAATGCCTCTTTTGGCATTTTCATGGGAAATATTGACAAATCGCTACACCCCTAGATTTTTTAAAGCTACGTTGACGCCACTGGCACTAGCAGTGTGTGTTTTCTCCAGATAGTATATGGCTACTCAAAATAATCCCAGGGATGTTCTATAGTTTTGGTTCTTCACTGAAGTTATTATGCAAAGTACATGGTAAAGGTCGCTTTTATCAAAATCTAACCGGAAGTGATGTTTATTCTTATCTCAATGCTACTGCCTTGGGGTTTTGAGCTCACTCAAGCAAAAATCCATGAATGAAGAGAATTCTCTCATCGAAACTTCATTCATAAAATCAGCGCAGCGCGTATTCATGGAGCAGAAAACGCATGAATGAAATTTACCTTATGGCTGGCTATAAGCGTTTTATCTGCTTTGCATAGTAATTGTTCGAAATGACTATGATAATGGAACAAGATGTTGAAAGATCAAGTTTGAAAAAGTAATCAAATGCAAAGCGGTATGTTAGGTAGCTGTATGTGCTCTATCAATCATTTTTTATAAATAGTTAACTGACAGAATCAGTTCAAAACGGAAGCTGATCGATTGCAAGCGGAAATGAAAAGGCAGATCGAAGAAAAAACTGGTCTTGTGGGGTTTAAGGGCTTTGGCCATAACAGAAGTAATCAAGCTCGGTAACATACACGTGTAACACATAATACGTATGTCTTGTAGCGACAAAAGGAACACATCCGTGACATATGCAAAATAAGGGCTTTGGGCCAAGGCCTATTGCTCCCACTGGAGGAGGGGGCGTTTGCCACAATGAATTTCGAAAATACTATTTTGGGGATTTTCTTTGAAAAATGCCTTTGTTCGGTGTTTCCATTGAAAAACTGAAAAAATGACAAATTTGCCCCTTCTACAGCTAAAAATACATTTTTCCCTCCCCCTCCTAAAATTCAGTGAATTAATATCACTGGATCAGGCCCCCTCGAAATCCTAGTTTTTCACACTTCAAGGCACACCTAATTCAGATTATCGAATAACATTAGTTTTTTACATCTAGTTTCTGTCTTACATCTGGTTCTGGCTTCTGTTTTTCGGTTTCTGATGACCATTGCATCAAGTACTGATGGTAGAATTGGAGAAGGCACTACCTTCTAACGGGGGCCATGGAGAAGGCAACCTTCAGGGTACCAAGGGCAGTGAGAATGAAATCTAATTGTTCGAACTGGGTAAGAGGAAACATACACAACCATATGTAACTTAATTATTGGGAAAAAACGGGAATTAAATTTCTAATGGAAAAAGACCAGTTTGTAACTGTGTAGTTTTTTGGTAGTATCAGGTGCTAAATTAAAAATTGCAATGTAGTAAAAAATCAACAAAGCAAGCTAAAAATATATGGCACCGAACAGCTCAATAAGGTTTAGCTTTCTTTGAAGGTGGCGCTGTCTCTAGGAATTAACGTATTTGATTTTTAAATATTTACGGACAAGGCCGTGTCTAGAGGATGGAGGTCTAGGGGGTTTGAACCCGCCCCCCCCCCAAAAAAAAGATGTTTATCCGGCTCGTAAAACGTAACAAGAATGCATATAACCAAATTTTTGATACGTTTTTTTGTAAAAAAAAAAAACGAACGAAAATCATTTTGTATGCCCCACCTCAAAATCCTGGATACGGCCCTGCTTAAGAACGAAAAGCGTAGTGAAATCTAACTATTAGCTTTGCTAATTCATTTTTATGATTCGACTTGAAAGTACTGACAAAAATTTGGTATTGTTCTAAAACTTCATAATTTTGACCCAACTGAAGAAGACTTTGGGTAAATCGGGGTTTTCAGGTATAAAAAGACCTAGGATGATTCCTGAAAGGGAAGGGGGCCTGTTTTATTTGTACATCTTTGATGATTTAAAGCTGCGGGAACTGCATGGGCATCCATACAAGTGAGACAACTTCGATTATCAAAAGGGGTGGAGTCAACAGAGCTTGGGGTTCTTGTGTAGCAAAGAGTAATCAACTAAAACTCAAATGCGACTCAAATAAAACTCAAACATTGTCAATATTTTTGGGGACCTAAATTGCGATTGAAAATATATCGAATGCATTTCGTGGTGTTATTTTGCTAGAATTGTTGTTTAACTTTGGCTAAGTTTGCAAAATTACTTTTGGTACTTACGTATTATCCCGATCTCATCCAAAAATTCTGACTCAAATACGACTCGGAGGACTCATTGGAACGGAAATTAAAAGTTCTAGTGCCCTTTTTAAGTGAAAAAAAAATGGAGGGCAAATAGGCCCCCTCCCGCGCTCATTTTTTCCCAAAGTCACCTGATCAAAATTTTGAGATAGCCATTTTGTTCAGCATGGTTGAAAATATGATAACTATGTCCTTTAGGATGACTTAAACGCCGGAAGTCCCCGGGGGGAGGGCTGAAAGTTATGAACTTTACCCAATGTTAACATATAGTATTGGTTATTGGGAAGTAAACAGACGTTTTCAAGGGGGATTTTTTCTGGTAGTGGGGGGGATGGGTGGATTGGTCGGGGGTTTTGTGGTAAGATCTTTATATGAAGGAAGGTTTCATGGGGGAAGGGACATTGCTATGAAGGGGGCGCCGGATTTCCCAGCATTATTTTAAAAAAATATCAGAAATTAAATATAAAAAAAACAAGTTTTCCAACTGAAAATAAGGAGTAACATCAAAACTTAAAACGAACAGAAAATATTACGTGTATGATGGGTTCACCCCCTAGTCAATACCTCGCTCTTTAAGCCAAAGATTTTTTAGTACTTTCATAAAAGCTATTTATTCTAAATAACGGCCTTTGTGATTAAGGGGTCATTTTTAAAGAATTGGATCAAAATTCGAACTTAAGCTTAAAGAGCGAGGTATTGACTAGGGGGCGAGCCCCCTAATATACGTATTAAAAATATATAAATATAGAAGTTGGTTACGTAAGTTAATTCGTAAGTTACGTATACTTATTACTAATAAAAACGTTCGTAAATAAAATTAAACAAGTTTCGAGAAAGCCATTTAACCAAATAAAAGTAAAATAAATATGCAAATTTGTTTTAATTATTCCTGTACGGTGAGCCAAAATCAAAACCTGCATTAATTCAAAAACGTTCAAAAATTAAATAAAAAAACAAGTTTTTTTAACTGAAAGTAAGGAACGACGTCAAAACATAAAACGAACAGAAATTATTCCGTATATGAAAGGGGCTGTCCCCTCCTCAACGCCTCGCTCTTTACACTAAAGTTTGACTTTCTCACAACTCTTTTTTTACAATACAAAACTTTAGCGTAAAGAGCGAGGCGTTGAGAAGAAGACATCCCCTTTCATATACGGAATAATTTCTGTTCGTTTTAAGTTTTAACGTCGTTCCTTACTTTCAGTTAAAAAAAAAACTTGTTTTTTTTTATTTAATGGGTTCTGGGCGGCCTGCTTTCTATATTTCTCTGTTGTGTTTTCCATAATTTTGTTACTAAAGTATTATATTTGCATCATACTTGTGTATATTTTATTAGGATTAACCTAACTTCACCTTTTTCACTTGTTTCACTTCACTTCTTGGGTAGGGTCGGGATAATATATAAGTACCTTACTTTTTGCCAACTATTTTTTGTCAACAACTTTTTTTTGCCAACTTTATGTGTTACTTTTACATTTTTTTTTAATTTTAATTTGGTCTATTTACATTTCTATTTATCACGTAGCCTACTATTACAAACATATAGTTAATTATTCAACCATCTTCAATATGACATTCATTGCCCTACTATTTGTAACAAATATCCCTCTTTTTGACAAGTCTCTATCACAGACATAACTTTATAACTTTATTACTCATTAGCCCCGGGCTCGTACCAACAGTTTGGTGCCTTGGGGTCTGGACCCCTCGAAAATTCTAAGCTTTTCCGAATATCTGAGTACTTTTTATTCAAATCATCATATATTTTTTTTTTTATTACCCTCCCCCTCCTACCCCAGCAAAAGAGAAAAATGCAGCTTATGTGCCTGACTGACACCTTCAGATGTTCTCCTTAAATTTCTCAGGCTTTTCTGAACTTATTTGAAAATTAGCAGCTCTGAAACTTCAATTTTCAATCTTTCCACAGTAAAGGCAATTTTTTTGCAGGGAGTCAAGATTTAGCAGGTGGCGGGTTAAAAAACCTAATCTTGTCACTTTTGTTAAGTATTTTATGATTTTTTTTTTTTAGGACAATGTGTCCCCTTACAAAAGTGAAGAGTTTAAAGAATCCTCCATAAAAACCCAATTTTATAAAAACACTAAATTCATGGTGGGGGGGGAGTTAAAAAATTCCAAAATCGGCAAATTATATGAAAAAAATGTAAGAACATATGGGCAAATATTAATAATAGGGGGTAGTATTAATTCAAACAACACACAAATTACAGTCTTTCTTTTCTTTGTTATTCATATATTTCATTATTATTATTATTTTATTATTTCTATTATTCATTTATTCCTTCTGATTTCACACAGTTTATTGACTCTGACAGAACACAATATATAGTTATTTTCCTGTGTATTGAGGCATTCGGGCCAACATACCATTAAGCGCCAGTCACCAGTCGACAAAATTGGGAGGAGTTGGGGTCAAATGGTCCATCAAAACCAAAATATATTAAGGTAAAAGTTTTAAGGTTAAAAGATAAAAGTAAATGAAAAAAATATAAACTAAAAACGAGACTAAGCAAAACGAAAGGAGCAATTATCAATATTGAAAACAAGATAAAGAACAAGAAAGAATAGAATCAAATAGTTAGGCAATATCGTTCAAATTCTTGAAACCAATAAACAAAGCACAAATCAACTGTTCCAAGGGGAAATGGGGGTCAGGACTACAAGGAGTTTGGTCTTATCAAATTTTTCTCTTTTGTTACATTTTCAGATCGTTATTTCTTTCCCAGTTGGCTCAACGCCCCACCTGGCATTTCTCTGGGCACGTGGGGCAGAAAATATGATGGAATATGGTAAATACGGAATTTATAGACTCTACTCTCACGGGTACATCGAAAGGAAACTATCTGGTGGATTCTCATTCACCTCCAACTGAAAAATCAAATTTACGGTCCCTATTCAAGTTTCAGAATATCATCTTTTGCTTTTCTACGTTTGATTAAAACGGCACGGCTCAATAGTAATCGAAACTCTAAAAGACAGAATTTTGATATCAATAGATATGTCAAAGGCATTAGACTGTTATGCCGATTCCAAATATTTAAAATTCATTAAGTTTAGTGTTACCCATCAAAAGCTACGCGTCTGAGAAAATATGCCTTATTTTTGGAAAAAGGGCGAAACACACTAAAGGTCAAGGGATCTTAATGAAAATCAAAGTTACAAACTCCCATCTGCAAAAATATGCAATTTTGTATTTTTTTTTGCCAAAAGAAAGATCACTGATACGTGTTTATTTGTTTTTTGTTGTTTTTGTCCCCCCTAGGGGTGTTCGTATCGAACCAATAGTCCCAGCATATCGGGAAAGGGCTTATTTGAACGGAAAATTAAAAGTTCTGGTGCTCTTTTTAAGTGACCAAAAATACTGGAGGGCAACTAGCCCCCCTCTCACCCTCCTTTTTTCTCAAAGTCGTCCGATCAAAATTTTCAGATAGCTATTTTGTTCAGGATAGCTGAAAGGCCCA
>JAQQPU010012573.1:1649-25802 GCA_029168905.1 Artemia sp. Kazakhstan ARC1039 | reverse complement strand
AAAAATCTTATATGTCCCCAGGGCAAAACTTACAACCCTTGCCCTGAGGGTTGTGGGGGATTGTCCTCCTCAAAAACATATTTTCTATCTGGAAATCAACTACGTTGAACAAAATGGCTATCTCAAAATTTTGATTGGATGTGTTTGGGGAAATGGTGGGCTTGGAAGGGATGTTAGTTGCCTTCAAATCACTTTCGGCCATTAAAAACGGCACAAGCCACTCCAATTTCCAATCGAATAATCCCTTTTTGAAGTTGCTACAACAACTTCTTCGATACGAAGTGCCCTAACCTAAAGAAAAAAATTAAATAAATAATACATTGTACCAACATCGTTCTTTACTTAGGCAGGGCCATTGCGCCGCCTATGATAGTCATTTTTACGACTATCTAAGTAAGAATCGGACATGAAATAAAAATTAATCTAGGTTCTTAAGAAAGCGTAAAATAAATAAGATATGGTCCGGTTGCAGAATGGGAGCTTGCAGTGCAACCACGCATTTGCTAGGATTCCTTTTCCTTGCTATTTAAATAAATCAAACTTGAAAAAAAGTTAGACTTAGGCATTCAGAAACTGTAAAATAAATAATAAGTACTTGAATTTTAGCAGTGATATGTGCAGAACAGTCGCGTTTGTTGTTTGAAATCTCATTCATTAGTATTTTTATAAGAATAGACTTAAAAGAAAAATCTAAATTAGCATCAAAGGAGAAAGTGAAATGTCATAATAATAAAATAAGAAAGATGCAAAGGAGAATTTTGGAAATTTGGAGGGGGAATCGTAAGTAAAATCTTGAGATTCTTTTGATTCAATCATAGAAGAGCGGAGTTTACCGTTGGGGGCACCACCTTAACCTTCTTTGTGCCATTCAATTGGGATTTGAATTCACTAATAAAATCGTATTTTCCTGAACAATTTGGGACACAATATCTCACATTACATCAAAATTTCCCTTTTTCGTAAAATGAGCGTGTTTTCAGGAACTTCAAACCTTTGTTGGGTGACATTTAACCTATGGAGTTCTGTGTCTTTGTAATTACCATAAAAATTGGATCCGAACATTTTGTAAAACTTATGGTTACTATAAGCAAGAGCCTCACTTTATTTTTAGTTCTTTGCCATATAACTGTTTAATATAAAAATCAAACTTCACCCAACATGATGGATTAAACGACAAAAAAAAATATTATTTCAAAACTACCTCCCCTCCCTTTTAAAATCTCTGATAACTCTAAAGATGCCCCTACACCTATCCACCTTTTGGGCCGGTAAACATATGACTTTAATTCTCTATTTTACACAGAATTTTTTTTATCTGTAATATGAAAGTAGCTACAGCCCCAAATAACCTGTATTTAAGCTCAATTGAAATTAAAAGAGATTAGAAATGAATATATACCTCCCCTTAAGACCCAAATTCATATTTATCTGAATGCTTAGGGAAATTTAGAAAATTTGGGTATAAGAAAATAATTTTTAAAGCAATGGTCAACCAAATCCCCTCTAAATTAGCTAACGTTAAATTATTCATCACTCTACGTAATTAGGTCAAACTCCAAGTGAATCAAATTGGTTAAATTTAGTTTTATAAGAGCTGTCTATGTTAACCGTTTATTTTACATAGATTTCGTGACTCTCCAGTACCGACTGTATTACTGTGGGGTATGCTATTAATGCCTCAGAAGCTGGAAAGCTTTAAATATATTTTTTTTTAAATAATTTTCAGTGTATTTGCTAACTCAGAATCTCCGTTGGATTTTAACCCTGCTGTGTTTGAGTCTTAATTGTAGTTCGGGAAAATCTTTATTGCTATATGAAAAAGGCACTATAACTATATAACCCTTTTTATAATTTATCTCTTGATGTTCTAGGATGATGAATTCGATTCATTCCTTGAAAAAAAAACAACTATCAGATAAACAAACACCTGTTTATTGCTGGGTCCATTAATGTAAATTAACTTCTTCAAACATTAAAATTTCTTACGTTTGAAGTTGGATTAATTACTGCAGGTTCTTTCAATTGTAGCAGTTTTTCTATAGTGAAATATTGTTAAGAATAAAGGTTCATAATGGTGAAAATGACTTGCCGCAAAAATGAGAATTTTAAACCACCTTTGCCATCCTGTAAAGTTCCTCCTATAAAAAAAATTGAGATTTGAAAAAAGTAATATGCCCAAGGGGGTTAAGAAATGATATGAGGAATAAAATATATGACTAGGAATATTATCTATGGACTATTCCTTGTCTATTTATTTCAGGAGTGTTGTTGACCTTTAAATCTTAATAAAATTAGCCCTGCAATTGTCATATCTAATAAGCTAACAAAATGTTATAAATTAATGACTCGATTATCTTTTTCAGGCTCACTTGGTTGTATCTACGCAAAATTGACACAAAAGTCAAGTCAAATTTATTTCACCAGGAAATATATAAAAACCTTATTTCTAATAAGCAAACACACTTCGTTATTCCAACTGACGACTTTTGGAATAAACCTTGGCTGAAAAGCCTTGGACTTAAAAATTATTTACATGTTACCGTCTTAAGGGATCCAGCAGATGCCTTCGAGTCATTATTTCACTACGTTGACATGAAAGGATTTTATAATGTCTCTTCTTCTACTAAATTTGTTCATAAGCTCAATGGTAACAAAATACCTAGAAATGACAGAATGATTGGAATATGGGGAAGGAATCAATTAAGTTTTGCACTTGGATTAATATCAAACTCTTTCGATGATGTTGAAGTTATTTATAAGTTTGCAAAGGAGGTCGAGCACCGATTTGATCTGGTTCTGATTGCCGAGTATTTTGAAGAGTCTCTCATCGTCTTGAAGAACTTGCTAAGAGTTACTTTAATGCACATCTTGAGCATAAAATATAATGCAAGACATAAAGATTACAAGCATGTCCTATCTCCAGAAAAAAGAGCTGTTCTGTCTAATTGTTTGAAAGCTGACGTTTACTTAATATATTAAGAGGATAATTTCATATATTAAGAGGGTAATTTATTATTTATTGATATTGTTTGTTTTATTTGTTGATTAGTAATTTTTTTAATCCAAAATTATCATCAGTAAAATAATAAATAATAAAAGAATTAAACGGAGTGTGAAAACACAGAAAAGTGACAAAAGAATGCAATCAGTATAAACAAAAGATTGATTATTGAAGGAGAAAAAAGGGCATGTAAGTTGTTATGATTTGACAGATATCTAAAACCTTCTTTAAATTGTTGAGCATCTGTTTTAGTAATTTTTTTTAATCAATTGAAAAGTCTGTTTTATAGTCTCAAAAATTTGATGTCCAGACCTGCGTCTTAGATAAATTCTCAATGAGTGTAAATGAAATTTGGACCGAATGTCTCAGTTGAAAAATTAGAATTTTGCTGTCTCTTTAAACAACAGAGACATTGAAAAGTTTTGATATTAAGATGCTTTTATTTTTTTTAAAGTCATTAGGATCAATACCATAATTGAAAGTTAATTAGTATGAAAAACTCTGCCAAGTTTTAGTAGGAAGGAAAACCCATCCTTTGAAATAGTTGTTTTTTTTTTGTTCTTGGGTGATTCTATTGAATAAGTGAAAGCAAAAAGAAAGGATAAACAGTTTTTTTCAATTCAAAAACAAAAACAAAAGAGTACTAATAAACTAAACTAAAAAGAAAAGCCAAAATACAGGCAAACAATCAAAAAACAAATTACATAAAACAAACAAAATATATCTATAGATTCCGAAAATATAAACAAAATTAGGGTACAGTGAGAAAAAGCTTGCAAAAAAATGCAATAAAATATCTATTTTTCGGTTTAGGATCTCTGAAAATTTAGTTTTAAAAGCCACAAACAGCCGTAGGTTGTCATAAGAAAATATTTTTCCAGTAGAAGCATGAAGTGCCTTTTACAATTGGCCCATCCACCCTTTTCTTACAATTAAATAAAAACATTTTTTTTAAACTGTAAGTAAGGAGTGATATTAAAACTTAAAATGAACAAAATTATTCCGTATTAAGGGGTTGTTCTCTCCTCAAAACCTTGCTCTTTACGCTAAAGTTTGACTCTTTGTCACAATTTTTCTTTTTAAAGCAATAAGAAACCTTAGCGTAAACAGCGATTTTCTAAGATGATTTTATAAGATGACAGCTTAGATACAATTACCCCCGAGGAAAAAAAATAATAAACACAAATCCTTGAAATTATTTTTGGAAAAATACAGGAAATTCCGCATTTTTGTATATAGGAGCGTGAAACTCCTAGAGAAGGACTCTCTGACCCGCTTAATTTTGTGGTTGGATTTCCATTGTAACTCCTTTCATATTAAGGGAGTTTTCCTCCTTTCTTTTCTAAAATTAGACCAATTTTCTAAGGCTTCCTGCTAAAATGGGTAAAAGTTAAATTCATTAATTTTACACATTTTGAGTAAGCATCAAAATTTGATTCTTTTGATGTATCTATTGCTATAAATACTCTGTTTCTTATAGATTTAGTAACGACTCAGACGCCTTGCTTATTACGTAGAGGAAAGGTGTTGTCCCCCTACTAAATACCCCGCTCTTTACGATATTTGTTTTATTATATATAAAAAGCTTATTCTTCTAATTAAACGGCCCTTGTGTTTCAGGAGCCATTCTTAAATAATTGAGAAACAAAGTTAAAATTTAGCGTAAAGAGCTGGTTATTGAGGAGTTTGCAATATCTTTAAATTGCAGGATTAAAATTAGTAGCTTTTTCAAAACTACTAAAAACTTTTGCGTAAAGAGCGAGGTATTGAGAATGGGTCAACCCCTCTCTCAACTATGTAGTAGCTTTGTAGGTTTTAGGTTTCATTGTTGCTTCGTTTTTTCAGTCAAAGTTATAAAAAAACGCCACCTTCTGGAAATTCTGCCTAAAAATTAACTCCTTAGTATACTTACATCAATTTTTTTATTTTTTCTGATATTTTTTAGGTGATGGTGGGAATTCCCTCCTGTATGAAAAATTTTTCTTAAAAAAATTCGGGCGCCGTTTAATTTTTCGGGTGCCTTAAGTTAAAACTTTCATGGCATGTTGAGAGGTATGTTGAAAAAGAGTGTGCTGAAATAAATATTGGAAAATAAATCATTATTTGATTGTTTTCCAACGTGCACTTTTTTCCACGAGCTTTTTCCCACAATTATTTATTAAATAAAAATTAATTATTATTTTTCGCAAGTGCACTTCATATAGAAGGAATGGGGTATCAAATTTGAAGGGAGCTCAGTCGACTGAAAATTGGAAGTTTTAGTGCCCTTTTGAAGTTCAGGTGCCATCAAAGGTGATCGAAAAGTAACTACCTCCTTCCTACTACACTTTATCTCTAAGTGAACACGATCAAAATTTTGAGATAGCCATTTTGTTCAGAATTGTCCGAATATAAATAACTATGCCTCTAGGATTGACAACCCCCCCCCTAGGGCAAGGACTGTAAGTTATGCAAGCTGTCAATTGTTAACATATATAGTTTTTATGGTAGGGGTTCATATATTCTTCGGTGATGTCTCATAAAATTTTACATATCGATTTGTAATTCACATTTTAACATTAAAGGTGATTGAATGGCATCTCGCCCCTGTCCCCCACTTCTGTTTTTTGGCAAATACATCCGATCAAAGTTTTAAGATGGTAATTCTGTTTAAAATAGTAGGAATGTACAATAACTATTGTTCCGGGTAGTAACCCCGGGGTCAAAATATATGATTTTAACCTAAAAAGATTGAAAACATGGGCTCTGGACCACGTTATTAATCGATCCAATTTACCCCCTTTTAAATTGAATTTACACCATTTAAAATGAAAATTGTCGATGTTTTTATAATTTCTTATCGTGAGCTTTAAGATCAAAATAGGTCTTGTGAAATAAATTTTTTTTATGTAGTTTAAAACTGGTTTAATTATATTCAATTCTTCCTATACTACTGATAAAATATATTAAATTAATATGACTTAATGCTCAATGGATAGTTAGATATCAATAACTAAATAATTTATGTTATCTTTGTTTTCTCTTTCAGTAACCTCTAAAATCATAACTTTATCTAATTTCTTAAAATTTATTTTCAAGATCAGCTGCTTTAAAATCAAAACGCTTAGGTGCAAATAGATCAGCCATTTCACCTTTAAAACCAATAATGATAGCAATTTTCTTTCCATATTTAGTTGTAACATATTTCATTGTTTTAATAGTGTATTCCATACGAATGTCTAAATCTTCTTTCCAAATAGATCGATTATATTTATTTTCCGTTTTTGTTTCACTGAAAAATTCCTCCATTTACTATTAAATAATTTTATTTAATACATTTTCTGAATCAGACATAATTTTTCTCTTAATAACCTTTGGCTTTCTTCCCAGATATCTGTTACCAATGAAAGATATCTGGGAGGAAAGCTAAACACGTGTCAAAAAAAATTTAAGTAATGATGCGTTATTTGGTTAGATAGTGTGAATTAGCATTCTAGGAAAAGATGAGTTGTATTATAAAAGTTTTTGAGAATCTAGTGCAGAAAGTAAGAAGGGATTTATTTATGTGATAATCTTTTTCAACATCACGTAATATTTATAACCGTTCAATTACACCTGTTCACGATAATTTTCACGAGAAAAAAAAACGTTATGTTTTCCGTAATTCATGTTCTCGTTTAATTATTTCTTCATCAGTCAATTCAACCGATTTATGCTTAGCAAGTAATTCTAAATAGAATGAATAAGCAGTTTTATATTCAGCCTTTATTTCTCCTATTCTTAGATATTTTTCAATTATTTCTATTAGAACTGTTGCAAGACTTAAAGATTTCTAATTCTTCTTCCATTTGTATTTGAAAATAAACTTTAAATAAGATTATGTATTTCCATTCCCTTCAATCTTCTTTTTATATAATCAAAACACAAATAACCACAATTCACATTGTTAAAATTTTAGACTTGAGAAGAATGATTGGCAATTTGTTTATTTGAAGTTTTTAAGAAGTTGTCAATATCATTTCCAGGCTGGATTCAAAAGCAGTCATAAAATTCTACTAATGAATACTTGGGATAATTGAAACAACAAGTCTAAGGCGTCTCAGGTAATCCCATGCAGTCACAATTGATTACACCAATTTCTTTTTTATTTTACTTAGTAAGTTTTCTTGAGAAATACACCTCAAAATTATGGAATATGGCCTAATTCATTCAATTTATCAATATTTGTCAGCGTTATCATGTGATTTTTTGTTCTTTCTGGCGTTCCCTGTTTTTTGGAAGCGAGCGTTCTTTGAGTTACGAAATCTTAGCTTCAACAACTTCCTGGGTCTTCCACGCTGTTTAGGTAATTTAATCACTTCTACTTGTATTTTCTTGGGTCTACCACGTTTCTTAGGATCTTCAACAAGCACTTCCGATCCAAATCAAACAATTTTGTGTGTACTGGGTAATTTTAAACCTCAACCTCTCGGTAAAGTTTCCGGTAATATTAAACCCTCGCCTTTAGTATTCGAACAATCAGTAATATTATCAATAGTTTACTTTCTAGTATGTGTACTTAATGCAGCAGAACCACTAATTAGAGCAGGTTTTTTTATTGCAGCTGCTAATAGTATTATAGATGGAAGTAAGCCACCATTTTCAATCAGTTGATAATAAGGTGTAATTATATAAACACCTTTATTTTTTACTTTTCCTTGCTCAATTTTTTCAATTTGTTTTCTTTAAAGCAATTGTTTAGCAGGTACTAAACTTAGCAGGTACTTTCTATTCAAATTCGTCAATTTTTGTTTTTCTTAAACCATATGTTTATTTTTACTTTTTGAAAAGAAGATAATGAATTGTTTATTCAATAAAGTCAGCCTTTTATAATTTCAAATTTATTGAGAAGAGATAAATACGGTAATCTTGGATGATTTTGAAATAGCTGTTTGTAGGATAAATCAATACCCCGTCCTATATGTTCATTTTTATATTTTTTAATCTTAGTCACCCATCTATTATAAAGTAACTGTTTAACAAGTTCTTGTTCATTCACTTTTTATGCGTTACTGACGTTTTAAAGTGTTGTTCTGCATAGAAATAAATTTAAATTCTTTTTTGAAGTTCTGAAAACTAAATTGTATACCCTTCCATTTCTTATATAATTAATTTTATGGATAATATATCAAAGTAAAGATTTTCGTATTACTCTTTTCAAAAAACTTCATAGGCTTGATTTTTACTTCAAAATTCATTTTATTATCTTTTGAAATGCTTCATCGGAATCTCTTTCGAGTATATTTATTATAGCATTTTCAAAATCGTCTAAACGTTCAGACAACTGCATAAAACCCTTCGAGTATACCAATAAATTTGAAAAATTAACTGAATGTGCACATTTCTAAGAATTAACAAAATTAATAGTTTTTGCAACATTTATAATTCAAATGTTTTCTGCATTAACATCTTCTTTTGTTACTTTTCAGGTATTTTTTACTAATAGTTCCTTTTCATCACCTCTAGTCAATATTTAGTCAGTTGATTGATAAATTTTAGTTAATAAATGAATATCCTCACTTAAATACTGATTTGTAATAATTTGTTGGTTAACAACTTCACTCTTGACATCGCTTAAAATAATTTTAATATTTTTTTTCGTAATAGCATCATTCTCCAATTTTAAATCACTTAAACTAATTAAGCGCTTACCCTCTAAATCAAAATTAAAATCATCATCCAGTAATCTGCTTTTGTTACTTAAATACTTCTGTTATTTACTTACTAAGCTTCCAAACTTATTTATTTAGTATACACAAATTATATTAAGCGAATATCTAAGTTCTTTTTGTACTTGAGAGATTCATTATTTATTTTGAAATCAATTAGCAAAAATCCATGATTCTTTGTTGCCTGATTAAAGTAGTTTTTTATTTTTTTTTCAAGTGGGTATAAAAGAAGGACCAGAGCCGCAAATTTCACAGCTCTGACTGTAAAATACTCCGGGTATATTCACTAAGAGTCTGGATTGATTAAGCCGACCTGGAACCACGTCCATTTTAATATCTAAAGATGGCACGGCTCACGAGTGTAAAACGTCGTCTGAAGTAATCCTTAGACAGATAGCCTGATGCTTTTGTAGGATACTATCAATTTATTTTGGATTACAACATTTGAAAAATGCAAAATAGGTACAGTTTAATCGTAGAATCTTAGGTGTATCAAAATAACTCAAAGAAATATAGATGATCGAAATATTTTGTTTTCTACCTTTCACGAAAATATCTTCATCTTTTTTCTAATGTTTTTCTGTTGCAAAATTGTAATAGATAACTAAACTTTTACGCTTGGGATCTAGGTCGTCTACATCAATGATACCGCTTCTATCATTAATCGCAACCAAAAGATTAATGTCAGTTTCTTCTTCCAAGACATTCATGTTAAACATCAAATCCTTATATTTATCTTCTTCAAACTTTTTAGCTAAAGATAAATATTTTGAAAGTATAAGTAATCATAAATCAAGTTGAAGAGTAAATTGATTTTATCAATCCAGAGTTTCCACAAATCAACTGTCGAAAAGGCTACTGGGGTGCCAGCATATGTTTAGTTTTAAAACGATCTTTATTTGTTCCTAATTAATATACTTTAATAAGCTATTCCTTTAATTTACTTGGTGAATTATTTCGTTAAGTAAAGTTCAACTAGGAAACTTATAGCTATTAAACTTATATCTTAGAAGCTTATAGCTTATAACTTTGAATCTTATAGCTTGTATCTTTAAAGCTCATTGCTTTGAATATTACAGCTTATAGTGTAGCTTTGAAGCCCATAACTTAGCTTTAAGAATGAAGCTTAATTTTAATTACTATCTATTTTAACACTATAATACCTTAATTAGCTTAATAATACTTTAACTAGATTATAGTTTCAACGGATAAAATCCCCAGGGTACCTTATCTACTTTATTTTTCAATACCTTTCTTCTAGTGTCACTAGGGTCTAGAGCTTTTTTATTTTGTTTTTCTAAGAACATTCTATGTTTATTTGCTCTTAAAGAAGGCTGAGTTTCTGATAAGCTTTCCTTGTTTCAAAATATAAAATCTTTATATTTCTGTAATGCTATTTTATCTTTAACCAAAATTAATTTTGTTACCTTTTCAATGTTTCTTTGCTTTGGTTTCATCGTCTCCCTTATTTAAATATGCGTATACTTCTGATCTTAAACCTAAGAACTCTGACATTGTTGTTCTAGGTAACTCATTCTTCATCGTACCTATCACTTTTTTATTTACTGTAGGGAAGTTAAAAGGATTATCTTTTTTATAATATGAAGTATCCAATTTTTCTTGGAGGTCAGCTTTAATGTCTTCATAAAAATCCTTAGTTCTAATATCATAAATAAAACTATCCGCATTCATGTAGCATAAATTAATGTTCTCATTATATTTTGGTTTCATGTATTCATAATGAAATTCATATATCAGTAACTTAGATAACTCTAATAGAGTTAATCCGATTCAAATAGGTATATCTAGATTTATTTTTGACTTGAACAATCTGGCTACGGTTAGATCTTCGCTAAAAATTATTTCTGATCATTCGTTATGTTTTTTAATTATTTTTTGTCTTTGTTTGTGACTAGTGGTTATTTCAATACTGGCTCTTTTTCTAAGATGTTGAATGGTTTTCCCAAAACAAGCATTAATCAGGAGTTTTTAAACCTTTCTCGAAATCATTCATTCCTTTTTGTCGTGAATTAGTATTATGATTGATATATCCCTTTAAATAGGGTGACACAGTAAATGCTAGTATTCTATGTAACCTTTTCAATATTAAGCAATGTTTACAAAAACATTAAAAATTCTTATAATGCACAATATAATTTCATTTATTATTTAAAGTTGTAATTAATTTATATTGAAAATGTCCCGGAGCTAGAGGTAAATATTTGTTCAAATTGAGTAACTCACTTGAATATTCTAAATCAACTTCAATAATTGCTACACATTATCCTTATTCATTTCTGATTGAATGTAATATCTTAAGCGTTGGTAATAGTCTGAGGTGTAGTTTTTTTTTAAATATAAGGGTATATTAATAAATTTAAAATCTTTTTCAGGTAAATTCTGAGACATTGCCCAACTGTATAAGTTAATAGAATCTAACTACACTAAATAATTTGAAGGCTTTGTTTTATCAAAGGTTTTCATATATTCATTATTAGGTTTAGCATTCTATTCATGCATTGATATACACCGCCTAAATATTACTTTTTTTTATAAATGTATACATATCTTCGTCAGAAAATAAGAAACTTTCAGCTTTAGAGCGTTTGAGAAAAGCTTCTCCATGTTAGTCCTGGTGCTGAGAAGAAGTGATTTGTGTCTAGTTTATAATTATTTAAACAAACATTTTTAAAATTTTCAACGATATCTGATAAAATTTTAGGTAAGTTTTAGGTATAATCTAATATCCAGTTTTAGGTATCAAGTTTTAGGTATAATCTAATAGTGTTTTACATTTAAATAGTTTCCCAATAGGTTTCACTCTTATATATTCTTCTTCAAATATATTTTCCCCTGTTATTTTAGAATAAAACTTGTGTATTGAAGGTAATATTATATCATTTTCTTATATCTATCAATATATTCACATGGATAAATCCCTTTCTTTATTGTTTCTTCTGAATTCTTCAGTATTTTGAAATACATGAGAAGTATACTTAAAATTATTTCTTAAACAATTGCAATTTACTTTACATTCAAATTTAGCTAAATTTTCAGAAAGCCTATCTAACGATGAAACAATAAAACGGAGTGAATCTATGAAACGCATTCTGAATTGGTTCTCATTAACAGTTATTGTTTTATAATACTATATAAAACTGTCAGCTGAATCAAAAGTGCTGTTATCAGGTGCTAATTTTTTAAGAAATAGATGAGAGTCATATTTGGAGAGATTATGCATTACAGTAGGGAAATTTTTAGGAATTCTAAGGTTTTTATTACATTCATTATGATTAAATCCACTTATGTTACAAGTTATGTGCTCGTAATCTAAATGGAAAATTTTTATCAAATATATCTTTTCCACAAATATGGCAGCTTTTATTAGTTGTATTATTGCATTTTTTTTTTATTTGTTCTTGTGTATAACCATGTTCTCTCTGTCTATTTGCATACTCATTATCCATTTCTTTACATACTTCTGTTATGGTTGTCACGAAATGCCCACCAGTATCTTCACCAAAGCATTCTTGATATTTATTTTGCGCTGTATAAAAGAATAACATATTTGAAATCCATAAGCAAATGGCCATTCCTCTGCCACTTTAATTGTCTTTTTACCTTTTTTTGCTTATATTCTTCATTATATGATTCAAAACCAGCTATAATATAGTAAAGTACTTTCATGTGTTTAGCTTTATTTTTAAATTCAATTTAGACCCTGGTTTTGGAAAAATGATGTCAGGATCTTCGTATTTTCATTTTTTATTATATTTTTTAAACTTTACTTGTTCAATAAAGTCTCTTCCATAGAATGTACATAGATGTTTTTTTGGAAATCTGTGATGATAACAATCTACTTAAATCTTTAATTTAAATATAATGATTATAAAAATAGAGTAAATTAATTCCATGTAAAGCTTTTTTTCCAACGATCTTAGTTTTAAGAATATCAGCTCTAACCACTTTATTTTGACTTATTTCAAATAAAAAATTTTAATATTATATTTATCTTCTAACTTATAAATTTCTTGAGTATCCATAGGGAAATTGGTGATTCCTTTAAAGTTGGATTCATTTTAATTTTTTCGATAATTTGACACTGTCCACATTATTTTAACTGGATAAAGATAAGCGAGTATTGATAAAAGAAAGCATTTATAATTATTATTTTTTTTATATTAATTTAAGCTTTTTTATTTTTACAGATTAGATTTACAGATTCCTTTGATTACTATTTAGATGGTTTTGTTCGATGTCACAGTTTTTATAAGAAGTCCAGGAATAACAGGAATGGTTAGGTTCAGGTTCCTCTTTATCCTTCTCAGAATATAATACTACCCGTGTTTTAAATTGAACTTTATAGCTATCACTATCATTCATTCAATTTTCTCTAACACTGGTTCCTGTTTGGAACAGTGTTCCAAATTCAGCTCCTTTTGCATTCATTGAAATATTAACTGAAAGGAAATTTAATATAATCTGTTGGATACTTCGGCTATTATCTTGGTCCTCATCTTTAAACGTATACACTTGAATGTCTAAAAGTTCGGGTATTTGTTCTTATTTATAAATAAATTTGAAATATCAATATTCCGTCCTTTTTTTATCATTCTCTCTACCAATTACATCTTGAAGGAATCGTCGATTTTTATCAAAATTCCTTTTATTTATTTGTTTTTAGTTATTAAAATAACTTTTTACTTTATTCTTCACTATATTATAACTTTCAGCAGTTGATCTCTGTTTTGATTTTGAAATTTTTAAGTTCAGTAATATCTTTATTTTGTACACTATTAAATTGAAGTTTTAAATTTGAAATAATTTCATTCTATTCTTTGATTCTATTTTCTAATTTTATTTTTAATTCAAGTTCAATGTTGTAGTGATACAGCTTTTTGTATTTTTCTCTTTTCACTTTTCTTGGCCATTGAATATAGTGATCACAAATTCATATTTTTTTTATAAGAGGATCATTGATGGTTTTGATTTTTTTAAACTTTTTTGCCAATAATCTTTAAATTATGATCTTTGGCAAATTACCACAATTCAATAACTGTGTAACGTTAATTTTTTATCCTGACAAATTTGGATTTTCGTTATAAACAACTTTTAATCACTTCTGCAATGTCTGCCATTTATTAGGAGCTGATTCTAATAAACAAAATTCCAAGACTTAAAAAACGGTTTAGTTTGAAGAATTTTATTGATTTCTATTTACTATTATTGATACTCACTTGAGAACGAGACCATCTTTCAGTGTTTATTAATATATTTCATAATTTAAATTTGTTTAGTACTTTAAATCTGAAATAAATTGAGATTTAATGTATCCGATGTAAAAAGGTTACTGCAACCGAGTCTTTAACTCGTGCTGTTTCAAAAAAGAGAACGATCAAAGAGAAATTATGGAAATATTTGACTCACAACCACACACAACGTCGGTTAGATGGATTACCCTCTTTCGTTGACAATTATAAGAATTCTTATCATCGATCCATCAAAATTAGACGAATAGAAGCGAGTAAAAAAGAAAATTAAAAGAAGATATACATTAATTTATTACCTGATGTCAAAGTTCAAAAACTACCCATAAACAAATTCAATGTTGATGATTTAATTAGAATTAATAAAAGTATTTGTGTTTTGACAAAGCTTACCTACCAAATTACACAACTGAAGTGTTTCAAATACCCGTAGTGAAAAACACAACCCCTATAACGTTTGAAATTTTGGATAAAACTGGAAAACTCATTATTGGTTGTTTTTATGAAAAAGAACCCTCGAAAGCTATTCAATAAAAATTCAATTCTATATGTGGATCCTAAAAAGTTGAATAAATTATTACCGAGTATTGTGAAAAGTGGAGAAATACAAAGAAATATAGTTCAAGACCGTTCCTTAGAGCAAGCTGGATTTTTTTACGATGCTGAAAAGTTGGGTTGTCCAATCGTTGAAGCAGAAGATAAAAATACAAATATGATTACTGATAAATTACATAAAAATTACATTAATTTAAAAAGACGATTTAAACGACTGGGTCAATTTTTTAGTGACGCAGCAAGCTTTCGGGCTCACTCAACTCAAGCTATTTTACCCCCCAATTAACCAAATTTCATTGCTAATGTCAATTCAAGATAAATTTAGAACTTTTGAAAGAAATCAATAAGGACGACGATCCTAAGGGATCATTTATTTTGAAAAGCAAAGTTTTATTCAGTAATTTATCAATATTTTAAAAAGGCTATAGATGAATCAGGAACACTTAATAAAATATATAGAGGAAAGATGAAAGGTTTGAAAATCTAGTGAATCAGAAAAATTCTCAGTTCCTTAAATTTTACAGAAGAAGGTTAAAAGCTTTTAAAGATAACTTTCATGCTTTAAAACCTCAGCAAGGAATTAGGATTCACATGAATGCAAATGATATGATTGAAAAATTACATAGTTTGCTTGGTAGTAGAGCTGCTGAAAATACATCAGATAAAGTGAGAAATAAAGCTGACCTGTTCAATTCTTTATTCAAAAATAAAATTATTAAGAAAAATGACTATAATACTATTTACAACAACTATCCTAGAATTTGAATTTCATGAAAAAAATACTTTTCTAATAAATAATTTTGATTATTATTAGTTGTATAAGAGAAGTGAAATCGAACAGTCTTATACAATGTAATCCGATAATGTTAGATCGAAACTCTGATTATGAAATAGTTTTAACTCAATGTACACTATGGTATTCGTGGTATAATATTAGTGTTTAATTTAAAAAGAACACGTTTGAATACAAGGAAAAAATAAGGTTGAATAGAAAGATGTTGTTACACCTAATGGGCTATACAATGAAAAGGCTTTGAATTATTTCTTATCTCATTATTTCAATTGGTTCATAGATCGACGCCCAATAAGTATATCATCCAATCTAGTAACCATGAAATTTGTTCATTATTTTTGAAGAGAACGATAAATTTAAGTTTAATAGTGATTTTTGTTTTATTTTAGGATTTTAAAATGAAGCTGAACTAAGTGATAATTATAATGAAGGTAATAAAGTTTCTAATATTACAAAAATGTTGATAAAATACAAATTCATCACTCAGTTGTGGAAATTTCAAATGTGAATGGGAATACAACCTCTGATGTAATATGGAGTTTTACTCCAAAAACAGAACCTGAAACGCTACTCTATGAGTTTCCTATAGATAGGCAATATCTTCCATTCAAGCAAAACGAATATATAAACGCACTGAAATGACTATTACTGATCAATTAGGTAGGTTATTCATCTGAATGGAGAGTATAATTAATATGTTTTAGATTTGAAAAAAAGTTTAATGAAATTTTTTAATAAATATTATCTATAATAAATGCTGATCCTTAAGAAACAATTACTGTATACAAGTCAGTGTGGTCGTGGGATTTGTATTTTTTTTTTAATATTTTTCAATCTCAATTATTCAAGACGTCCAAAAAAAATATACAAGATGATGCTCGTTCCATGTATAACACTGTTATTAAACCTCGACTGGAATTATTTATAAATAGAGTAATTTCACCTGGAAAATATTGGGTAGATTATAGTGAAAGTATAAATAATATGATATCTCTAAAAGATATAGTTTCAAAAAACAAGATAAATTTCAGTGAACATTTTGCTGAACAGAGGAAAGGCTTATTGGATGGAATGATTATACCAAAGTGACTTAAACAATATCCCCGGTGATTCTCTTGTTGACATCCTCAGTGACAATCGAAGATCTGCCTTCACTGTTTAAAAATCTTTTGAAGTTTATTTAATAATTTTTTCTGTATATAAATGGCAGTCAATCAAGTTATTGCTCCTTATTATTAAATATTTGAAAAGCCTATTGTTGTTGTTTTTACGACCAAATATGAAATTATAGAAGTTAGAGAAAACATTGTGAATGTATCTTAACAATTAAATTATAATTTCATTTTACAAGATGTTGAACCTTGGAGTCTTCCATGTGATAGTTACGTTTATGCAAAAGTGAAAACAACACGATTGTTTGGAACAAATATTTGAAATAGTGATCAAACTACTTTAATAAATAATGGATTCAATTTGTTTAGAAGTGCTGAATATATTATCATTGAGAATGTGTGTAGAACGTATTGATTATGTTTATATAACAGCTACTGTTAAAAATTTATTAGAATTTCCAGATGACTATAGTCGAAGCGCAGCTACAAATATGTTTTGATGTGAAGATAAAACCCAATCCATTTGTTCCTTTAAATAAGAAAAACACTCTAAAAGCTATTTTACACCTCTTGCAGCAGGCGGTGGAAAAATTACCACAAAACGAAATAACGCTTTTAATAGTGATTTATTTTAAACATGGTTAGTTTCTAAAAAGAAAGTAACTTGGTTAGTATGTATTTCCCATTATCATGATTATTTTTATTTTGCCAAGATATTTATCGTGTTTTTAGTAGCGTTACACATTAATTTATATCAAAAAGAAACAAATTTTCCATTATGATTTTAAAATCTGGAGGTCAAAATTTTGAAGTATATGTAATTCATTTATCATGGATGCTACCAGTATTTCATCCCAGTTTACCTATGGTGACTCAACTAGAAGCTGGATTAACGAAGAAGCAGAACAATTAAAAGCTGGATTAGGATATGGCAGCTCATTTTAATTAAGACGAGAAGCATGGAATACCTATTAAAGTGATAATTAAATTGAAAAAAAATTAACATGGAGAGTAGTCAGTGAATGCTATTATACAACTAAAATTGTTGTTGTGTTATAGAAATCTAAAAAAGATAACAGTTATATGCAAAACAATATGGTATTTCATTTTATGTGCACTAATAGAATTGAAGTAACAGTAAACACATATAAATATTCCATAAGAAGATTGTATATTTGATTTCAGTGATGCTAATGAAGATTATTCTAACGCTTATCAGCGATTTGTAAAGTTAGCATATGAACATAAAAATAATGATAGTGGAACAAGAGTAAGTTGCAATGATTTTAAAACAATAAATCCTTTATTTTGTTTTGATGTTTCAAAGTTTAAATCAAATATTTATCAAAGTGGATCTACTGCTGATGTAGAAATTAATCTTTCATTAGATCAAGTACTTGCTAATTAATAAAAAATTTAGTACATTATATTTTCAGAAAGAAAAGTAATCATGGAAGTCATTGATAGTAAATTATATGTTAATATATAAAGTATTTTTGATTTGGATATGAGTTTAATAAAATTATTTATTAATAAATTGAGAAATTTTTAAGTGAAATGAAATTTAGTGGAATAGAGTTTGAAATAAAAATTAATATACAAATTAAGCAAAGAAAATATAGAAAATGGGTAAGACATTTTAAATAAGAGAGTTGATAAAACAGGAAAAAAATGAACTTTAAATAATAAAAAGGATCCAAATGTCTTAACTTCCCGTTCGGAAGCCTTTTTCAGCAGAAAAAAAGCAACTAAATAAAATTAAACAAAATGTATAAATAAAATAAAAACAAGAAAAAGAAAAAACAGAAATCACAATTGAAATCCAAAAAAATTCACATATTAAGCCTCTCAGTAACGAGCTTTAATAGAGGGGGTCAAAATTGTGCAACTTCTTCTTAGGGCTTCTGACACGCCAAAATGCTAGAGTATTTTTTTCGAAGTTTTCACAATTTTTGGTGTCCTGGATCTTGAATGTCATAGTCTGAAGACAAAATTACACCATTTTTGTATTCAAACACGATATCTAGAAAGAAAACAGCGAGAAACCGAGATTACTAAATTTAATTTTACATTATTATTTATGATTGTGAAAATTTACAAAACAGTTTTTGACTTCCTCAAGGCAAAACGTGATCTTGTATTTGGTGCAGCTGATGCTGGCTTTCATTACACATGTGGCACTTTTGCAGCCATTTTGAATTCGTTTTCAAGCCAACGACCAAAAGAGTTTAATTTTATGTTAGAATTATGTTGCTTTTATGTTATTTTCGGAAATTTAAATTCCTATTTAGGAGGTTGGGGCTGCAACAGAGGGGACTTTAATTCCCTCTTCCTCCTTGATGGTCAAGGGGACCAAACATGGCCTCCTCCTTCTATTGGGCATCGCCTTTGCTTAGAATCAGAGAATTGATCACCTCTAGACGAAAAGCAAGCGAATCTATAGAGTTCATTGTTTTTAGGCCTTTTAAATACATCTGTATTCAAGCCAGCTATTCATTAGAGCCAAGTTGATCAGGTGGAACACGAGCCGCATTGACCACTTTTTAGACTGAATAAAGATTCGAAAATATTAAACCATTTGATCAAGTTTATCGTCTCCACTCATAGACCAGTTATACACTGCAATTGCTTCCGGTTTCCTTACCAGTACTTTGGCCTTATTTGCATCATTTCTTCAAATCTTTCAATTTTCCACTTTTATTCATATCTGAGGCGATAATGACGGACCTGTGGTCCAACCGCTTCACCGAACACGAATTGCTACTTACTAAGTCATAGTAAAATCCTTTACCTCTATTCTTGAGGGCTATATTAGAGTCGAGCCTTGCACCATGTACCCTGTTCGCTCTTATGGTACTTCTACCGCAAAACGTCTTCTTTTTCTGTTCTTGTAGCCGAGGTATGCTTTAAATAAAAATTGACAAAGAGAAGTTTCGTATGAAGAAAGAGTTGCACACGACTTTCCAAGGCTAGAGACATACCTGGATCTAGTTCAAACTCTTTTTTTGTCAGTGAGGATACTCTTTTTCCCATGATAGTCATCGAAGGCCAGGAATACACAGTTGCTTTTGCTGGGTATGAAAATCCTTATATATCATGGGATCAGTTTGCCACGTATATACTGCTTTCCTTCTAAGACTCTAATGTAAGGATCCATTTGCTCATAACTTTAAATTTTTTCAGAAGGTATGAAACTCTCAGTTTTGTTTATAATCTTAGGTCGATGAGAGGGCACAACTTCCACAACTGATCTGGATTCTGAGGATCCTTGGCATTTTGAAAAACCTTGGCATTGTGAAAGAAATTCTGAAGTTGGCAAGATCTGTTAAGATTCAAGGTGTCAGCTGTAAGCAACACGCAAGTTTGGCTGCTATAGTGCGGGCGATATCCCAGATACTTAACGGAACAAAGAGTAGCTTGGGTTCAAATAAAATTTTGCACTCGTTCCTGTGTCTTGGACAGAGTATAGGTTTGTCGGAATGTACCGTGAGTAAAATGTGATGTATTTAACATACAAAAAATAAAATTCCTTTTTTCTAAAGATATTTCCGACAGAAATTAAACGTCCCCTAATTGAGTTCAAATACCGTTTCCAAGAGTCTAAATTCTTAATCAGCGAAAAGAGAAATTGCATTCTAGCTTCAGTCAAACAATGATGCTAGACGGTTTTGAATTTCGCTAAGATCTTTAGTAATAAGAAAAATGATAGATACAATGTTTCGCAGGAAGTCTAAGTTATAAGAGTGTGCGAATGTTGGAATCATCAGAAATATTTAAAACGAATTATTGGACGAAAAGTCCGCATAATGATGTACGTTTGCGAATATAATTACATGCCCTATTGCCCTCAGCATTATCTTTGAGAGCCAATTTATCCTTGCCTTTGTCGTTGTCATTGAAGTGAACCACTGCTGTACACCTAAATATGTAAATAATTAAACAACTATTGCTTTTCTACTTGTGTTTACCTTATTTTATATGTCTGTACCTAGTCGCAATTACAGATAATTAGTTCGTATGACTCCAAGGTAAGTTCCCAGAGATTTTATTTTTACAAAACATTAGAGGTAATTGATTTCCAGATAACTCGAGGAATCGAGGTCAAGCTCCCGGATTGATAGTTGGAGGATTTCTAACCTACCACAATTATGCATTTTATTTTCTCGCTTTCAGCGAGCGGCGCGATCGGTATACCTCTTTAAATCATAATATTACATATGGCACAGTCCTTAGCGCTATAAATGGCGCCATCGGAGAACTAATAAGGTGTAAGGTGTAAGTTCACAGCCTTAAAACATACTATTGCATTTGACACGGTCAATATTTATTACCGCAATTACGACAGCTACAAATTTTTATCGCTACAAATGGCAAGGTCGGAAATTGGAGAAAATCATGCGAACTAATTAGGCTATAAACTTTGTAATTTTTATTTAATTATTGGAAAGATACAGACATATAAAAAAAAGTGATTAGGCCTATAACCGCTAAGCTATTATAGGAAAACCCTTTAAAAAATCTCATAGGAGATAATAGCTTCCCCCAAAATAGGTTAAGTGAAATAATAAATTTATTTTGAGTTAATTCAAACGCAAAAAAAAATGTCAGAAGAACTTTGCTATTTATTAATGGCGCAAAAGTTGGTCGCGAAAAATATAGAATTAGCAAAGTCTATACCGCAGTACAATGGACAATCAGATATCGACAAATTTAATATCCAATCGGCCCAGTTTGTAAAAATAACAAAAACAGAGCTAGAAACGTTAGTCGACATGCTTCTATTACGATTAAAAGGCCAGGCCTTAACGGTTCTAAAGCAAATTGAACATACTATAGGTGATGACGCCAGCTTTCCAATAAATGCGGTGGACAAATTATTAACGGCATTTACAGATAGATTTATCGAAACCAGTTCCACAAAAAAATTAAAACACGGAATGGTGTGCTTTGACCATTCACAAAACAAAAGATAATATCTTGAAAATATACACATTTCAGTAGAAGCAAAATACGGAAAAGGTTCAGGACAACTGTATGAAAAAGTCATACTAAATACCTTTTTGCAAGGGCTAGCCCCTAAACTATATAGAATGGTAATATCTAAAAATATTCAGACGTTGGATCTTGCAGATCAGGAGGTAGAGCAATTGATCGAAGTTTATATGATGGTGGCTAATCACAGTAAAGCAAAAATAAATAGCCTAGGCGAATTGAACGCAAGCCTGACCTTCATAGGTGATCAGGCGTCTCCCAATTTCTTTTCAAGGGATAACTCCCCAGTGCCACAAAGAAATAAAACGCAAGAACCCGCTAGGCAGAAAACAGTACGTTTTCAGCCTTTCAAACAATATAGTTATAAAAATAACCCTACAATAATAAGATACTTTATTTGTAATCGACCTGGGCACATCGCGACGGAGTGCCGTTATGTCCCCAATCGCACACCAAGAATTGATGTCGGTAGTACGCAAAATTATGGCAACCATTTGTTTGGAAGAATAAATTTTAGTGCCAGTAGTGCACTAGGCTATAGCCTGGGAAGATTGCAGCAATCAGTACCTTACAACGCGTACCAACCAAATTTGTAAAATCCTTCCCCCAATAGACAAATTAATTACCGATTTGAAAACCCAAATACTCGCCAAAGCCAATATAATGCGAAAATGGTATATATAAATCCCGAAAATTTGCCGACGGGAAATACAAATTTTTCAAGCCGAAGGCAAATAGTTAATTGGCCGACGGGAAATGAAAACTTTTCAAGCCGACGGCTTTGGCAGAATGCGCCAGCAGCCGGCGCTGCCATAGCTAGAGATTCCACGAACATATCTGAATATCTTTTGCAGGCAACGACGCATGAAATAGATCCTCAGGGAAACGTTTCAGGCTTTCAGAAATATAAGTTGGACCCAGAGGGCGGCCAGAATGTTCTATAGGTCCAAACTGACAGTAGTACCGTCCTGTAGTGATAGTAATAAAAAGTTACCTATATTTAATGATTTTTGTGTAGCAAATGTTTACTTTAAAGCCTTAATGGACTCTGGTGCTGCTGCGAACATTATAAACTCATGTGTATTTGATATGTTGCCTCCGCATATTAGACAACAAAAAAATTTTAATAATCCCAATTTAACTAGCGTGACAGGGCATAAATTGGATAAAAGAGGTTCAATTCGCCTAAACGTAAAAAGGGATAATAGAAATCTTTCTGACAAATTTTATAATATGTGATAACTTTCCGTATGAAGAAATTATCGGCGCAAATTTTTTCAGGTCTAATAGAGTACTATTAGACGTGGCTAACAAAAGGCTTGTCTACCTGGCTAAGGTAGGGGAAGAAATTTCTACCTTAAGAAATTGTAACAGAGGTTACGAAGACAACGTAACAGTAAATAAAATGTCTGGCGGTATAATGCCGCAATCTTTTGAACCTCATGTCTCGCAAGGAGAACAAGGCATAATCAGAAACTTGTCCAATTATTCTGAGAGACATTGCAGAGATGAAGTAAATTTAAATAATAAGTGGATTAAATCTGCGTAAGTAAAAATAGAAGATATACGACAGTATAGGTCAAACGAAATCAAGAAAATAGCGGAATTATGGAAAAACATAGTAAAATCCAACGTGACGCCGCAAGATGCCGCAATGGCGGAGCATAGCGCCAGTATGAATCTAATAGACAATGAAAATAAAGAGAACTATTACGGATTCGTGATAAAGAAAACAAAAGTCCCTCCCAAAACGATGCAAAAAATTCAAATATCAAAGATTATTGAACCAGTGGATAGCGAATGCGAAATATGGCTCGCGATCCCGTCAAATAAAATTCCCGAAAATCTGCTATGCGAAGAACAGATCATATCCTACGACAAAGGAGAAGGTTTTATTTGGGTAACTAATAACCACGAAAATTATACAATTACAATAAAAAAGGGGACGTGATTAGTTAAAATCCAAGTTTTATCGAAGAATGATTTAAATAGATGGGAAAAATATCCTCTAACTAAATCGCAATTTTTAAATAAATTTAATATGGATCATATTACGGACTTGGAACTTAACAAAAAATTATGCGAATTATTATGGAATTTTAAAGATGTATTTTCCGCATCCGAAGATGACATCGGACTGATACCATTTTATGAACATTTAATTTTAACGACTGGTTATCCTGTAGCGAAACAGCCATATCGTGTGCCGTATAAGCACAAAGAGTGGTTAAAAAATAAAATCCTTGAATTAGATAAAAAAAAATGAAATTATACGCCCCAGTATAAGTCCGTATTCTGCACCAGTGAGCTTGGTACCAACGAAGAATGGTGACCTTATACTTGTAGTAGATTATAGAGCCCTTAAAAAACAAGTAGTTAGTGATAAATTTCCTTTACCAAGAATAGATGAAATTCTTGACTCAATTTCAAGCAAAAAAAAAATTTACTTCTTTGGACCTCACCCAAGGCTACCACCAAGTGAAAATAGCCGAAAAAGATGTCCATAAAACTGCATTTTCAACAGCTGAATGTGGTTCATATGATTACTTAAGAGTACCTTTTGGACTTAAAACAAGTTCAAGCGCGCTATGTAGACCCCTATTACACCTGTTAAGAGGATTTAAGAATATCATTCATTTTGTTGATGATGTCACATGCGTGGGAGAAAACGCCGAACAACACTTAGCAACATTAGCTAGGGTGTTCGAGAAGTTCAAACAGGGCAATTTAAAATGCCGGCCTGAGA
>JAQQPU010012572.1:9558-23989 GCA_029168905.1 Artemia sp. Kazakhstan ARC1039 | reverse complement strand
CATATTGAGACAAAGACATCAGAGACTTGGAATTTAACTAGAGTTACAACCACAGTGAATACTGCAACTAATCAGTTCAATGTTATATAATATATAATCAGGGGGGACAGTGTTCTTTATTACGTGCCTGGGTTTTAAATAAAGATTTATCTACCAAACATTATACTCCTTAAGCAAGATGTTGTTTCTTTTCTTAAACCCAAACCACCAGTCTTCACCTTGCAAATTCTTTGTGAAATTAGTACTGATTTTGCTCTCACTGATATATTTTTCATGTTGTCTAGGAACTATGGTTTGGTAAGCCCCATGCCCCATTTTTTCATGACCTTCTGCAAATTTGCTATACTCTGCTCAACATAATTGGGCAGTTCCAGAGGACTTTTAAGACTAACAGCAGGGGTAACAGGAGTTACCCCTGTGTCAGATTTATCTCAGTTCACCCTATAGACCTGTCAAGTAGGCAAATTTCTAAGACTTAGAAATTAGAAAAGGATTAACATGGTAGCTAGGCAATATCTTCCCACAGTGTTTTTCACCCTGTATTTATTAGTGAAGGACTGAAAGTTTTTTTTCTAACCAATGCCTTTTCAAGATAGCAAAAAGTAGCTTGTCTAGAATTTTAGTGATTTAGGCAAATGAAAATTTCAAGAATTGATCCTCTAGATATGTGCTTTGAAGTAGGCTAACTAGGGTAAAAGACCAGTATCCAATTGAGCAAAATTATGTAAAACTTAAAACCTCATATCTTGTTATCAAATTAGAGTTGAAAATGTTGGTATAGGCCAATGAATAGCTAAAAATCCAAGCTATGCAACAACATGTCTATTATTAAAACTATTTAAGATCATTCACTGAAAATGATTAGTTTATTGACTTACCTAGAAAGACCTCTTTTTGGAAATACCAATTACCCTATTTTGATGTAAATATCTTTTGAGTGTTTCAGTATTATTCACATATAAATAGAAAGCTGATTGTCTTCTGATTCTAAAAATCTAACTTTAATTTCTTGATTTTGATTCTATAAATCACAAATGTTAAATATATATTTTTTTCATTTCACTTGCTTGTCAAAACAGAGACCACACATTGGATTTATGATGACAAATTACTCCCACTAGGCTGGCTCTAGTGAGAGATGATTTGGTCTACACTTGCATTGTGTCATACTGTAGTAAAAAAGGGGCAGTCCAAAAACCCATTGCTATTTTTCCAAAATGCCAAAGGAAAGAGGTCTTTTACCCTACAATGACCCTTTTCATCTGCAAAAAGAAATCAAAGGGGACAAATGTGAGAAGACAAATATATACCTTTCTTTCCTTTCTGTAAAAGTATTACCTGCTGCAGGCCTTAGAGATTTTTATAGCCTTCAATTTATGTTCAAATATAATAATGAATTATTACCGTCTTGCTTTTCAGGAATGCTAAAAGCTAGATCTTCGATTCATGATCATGAAACTCGCCAAAGGGAAAATTTACATGCCCCGCTCGTGGTGTCTGCCAGGTCGACATTCTCGCCTATTTATAGGGGATTAAAGTTGTGGAATGGGGTTAATAAAGAGTTAAGAGAAATAGGGGATCTGAAGGAATTTAAAAATAAAATAAAAGGAATGTTATATGAGAAATATGATTTTTAAATTTTTTTTTTTTTTAATGTTTTTTTTTTATGTACCTGGAGGACAAGTATGGTGATTTTGTGATTGGTGGTAGGAACTGCGTGCGAAGGGGAATGATTTTTCTTTTATTTTATTTTTTTAGGCCTAGGTTGTATATTTCTGTTGTGAATATGAAATTTTGATATATGCCTACCCTTAGGACAACCTGACCCCAGGTTCTTGGGTCGGTAGTGAGTAAAATGTATTGTCCTTGTGTGTGTTATTAAATTACTATTACTATTAAAAAAAAAAAAAAAAGGGGACAAATGTGAGAAGACAAATATATACCTTTCTTTCCTTTCTGCACTAACATTTGGTAACCTTTGGCAATCTGGTAAATATATACCAAATCATATAATTGAGTTAGGAATAAAGTGAATACACCATTTGATGCCTTTTTTATGCTGATTACAAATATAATAATCATTTCTATTGGAAAAGATTTTCAGCCCCCCTAGCCTAACCTAACCCCCCCTCCCATATGTGCAAATATATATCCTGAATTGACATATATAGGGGGGGGGGGTAAAATTCATTTCTGATAGAAATGGTTGTTATATTTGTAATCAGCACAAAAAAAGGTATCAAATGGTATATTCACTTTATTTGAAACTCAATAATATGATTTGGTATATATTTACTGGCAATCTTTGTGTCATGAAAGTAAGGGTAAATTTCTACCAAATCATATTATTGACTTATGTATAAAGTGAATATACCACTTGATGCCTTTTTTATGCTGATTACAAATATAGTAATCATTTCTATCAGAAATAAATTTTAGCCCCCTTCCCCCTATATATGCCAATTCAGGGTATATATTTCTATAACCTAGCCCTGAATTGGCATATATAGGGGGGGGGGGCTGAAATTCATTTTCAATAGAAATGATTACTATATTTGTAATCAGCATAAAAAAGGCATCAAATGGTGTATTCACTTTATTCCTAACTCAATAATATGATTTGGTAGAAATTTACCAAAGTAAGTAGGCTAGTTTTAGGCTACAGCTCAAATGAGACACACGAGAAATGTTTTGAGCCTTTTACCTTTGCTTATAGGCTGTAAAACTTTTTTGTTATAATTAGGATAAGTAATCTGTCCTTGATTGGACCTGTCATTGATGTAGGCTAGTATAGCCTATAATCGCTAGGCCTACAAATACAAGAGTAGAGATAGGCTAGTAGGCCTAGCTTGATAACAACTTACCAGGTTATTTTTAGATTCTGGATTCAATCCTGAAAATATCAATTGCCTGGCATAACTATATTTCAAGGTGGCAAGAAGCCACCCAGCTAGAATGTTACCATATTTAGTACAAGCATTGAATAGGGAACATGGCCTAGGCTAGCCTAGCTATGCTACTTTTTTCTTGGCCAGCTTGTTTTCTGCCCTAGGCTATACAAGCCCTAGCATCAGGCTAACTAAGATTGTTAATCTGAAATGCCTGGCAGGGTCTAGCAGGGCACTCTTTGGATTTTACAAGAGGCTAGCCTGTAAGGAAATGCCTGTTGCATGAAAAAACTTGTAAAATTGGACACCATACGAAGCATAGCAAAAGGCTGCTTTTTGACTATCTAATAGATCACAGCTTCTACCTGCGCTTATATAGCAAACAGTTTTCTTTAAATAAAAGTTCGAAAATTGCCAACCAATAAAGTCGATTTCTTCAACAAGAGTACACCGAGATAAAAAAAAACAAAGTGTAATCCCTATTTTCAGTTAGCTGCAGTCTCTACATCAGACTTTAATGGGGATATAGCAAACTCTTGCACCAAGCTGGAAACTACTTTTTGTAATTCAAAAAGGATAAGCGAAAGCCAAATTTATATTCTCAGGACTTACGAACCACCGTGTTGGACATGCTTAGCCACTTCGTAGCAATTACAAAAGATACACAAGAAAATAACACATACCCAGGTTTTCTTTCTTTTCAATGAAAATTTAAGGCTGTTGTAAAAACTACATATAAGTAATAGAGGGTTGAAAAGCGTCAGTAGCTGTACATCAAACTAAGCTAGTTAATGCCATGCAATATCAACGAAACTTTTCTAAAATGCTTAGTGTAGCTCATATTAACAAAAGAAAAATTCACTAAAGCAAAACCATGATTGAAGAGTTTAAAACACAAACAGCTAGTTTCAAATCTAGGCTGTATTCTCGTCTGTTCGAAATATATGTCACTGAATGAAACCTTAAAAATACTTGTACAAAATTTTTTGAAAGTAAGAGTTCCACATTGTTTTTCATTAGCATCACAAAATGGCGTGAGCTACAAAGGTTGCGGTAAAGTATTTGGACGTTGAAAAACTCACTGATGAGGCTGATTATAAATTCTATGAGGCATCTAGTCTTATGGAAATTATGGGAGAAAAACTTCCGCAAACACAAGATTTTAATTGTTATGTTTAAAAAATGTGAATAGTGACTTTTCCACTAATATTTTGACAAGCTTAGACCGTTCACATGTATTTTTAAAATGATCGTTAATGAGTAAAATAATTTATTTGAAGCACGGGTCATTTATTTTTTATGGTAAAAAAAACTTCCACTTTCCTTTTTTTGGCTTTATTCCCTTTTATTCATTAACCTAAAAAACAAATCTTCCAGAAAAGTCAAAAACGATAAACAATATCGTTTCGGCTAGTCGAAAACGATAGAAATTTAAATCGAGCAGATAAAAAGTGCTACCCGTGCCAAACTTAAAAAGACAACATATATTACAATGAAGCGAACCTATAATAAACAGAAGAATTTAATTACATTACAAATAAAATGTATTGCTATAAATAGGCTTTGGTAATAAAAAAGAACTATTAATCGCTGAATTTTCTTCTGGTCTTTAACTTGCAAGTTAAAGCCAACTTTATGTCAGTTTGGGGTTTTGAGCCAACTTATGTTTATTTCTGTTCGTTTTGAGTTTGACTCAGTTATTTATTGTTATTTTTGTTCGTTTTGGGTTTCATTTATTTATCGATGCTGATTTGTGGTAGTTTCCCGCTTGGTAGATTATCTAGACCTAGTATAGAAATATATCTATAGAAATGAATTACATTATTTTTGCACAGTTAGCAGAGCACACTGAAGTTGAAGTAGCCTTAAACTTTGACTTGAAACGTTATAAGTTGACCACTTCTTTCAGAAAAGAATTTCGGAGGGTTATTCCGTGTTGATAAGAAAAGAGGGTAAAGGTGCAGTTCAGTTCCTCCTGTAGTGTAGGGCACAGGAGCCCTATGGTGAAGGTGCAGGTTTGTTCTCCCTTATAAAACAACTTATTTCAGCAGATACAAAGAAGAAGCCCATTTGCGGCATTCTGTGGGACCCCAAGGTCCAATACTAGTATCACATCCCGCGAGTGGCAGTTTACGCTCGTCAAGTTCTGGCTGTACCGGCCACATGTGCCCCAGCTAAACGGCTTTTTAGCGGGACAGGACTGATAGTGACTGCAAAAAGATCAATGGTTCCAGGCAGAGTGAACAAACTCACTTTTGTTACATCAATTGTAACTGAAGTGATGTAACCGCTGATTTAAAATTATTGGTGTTGTTAAGCCATGGTATCTGATTTGTATACAGTGTTTTTTCAATGTTGTTATTTGTTTGTTTGTTTTTTTTCACTTCCTTTTCGTATGTATTTGATGAACAGGAGATGTTTGAACTTCAAACTTTGAAAGTTATACACACATTAGCCCAAATCATTAACAAGAAGGAAATGACTAAACACGGGATTTTATAGGAACAATGCGATGTTAAACATAAACACAACATAGGTTTCCCTGGGTCTAGTGGCTAAAAATGAGAATTCTACTTGGTCTGATCGACGGTGAACATAAACACTTTCCGCACGGCCCAACACATTCCTGTTTTGTCATATTGTTCTTTTATATTTTTAGCCAACCATTTAAAAATCCTTACTATGATCGAGGTTGAACGTGCTTGGTGAAGTGGAATTTTTATTACTACTTTTAATCAGAAAAAACGGTGCGCCGTGGCGCGCCGCCGGTCTAAAATCGGCGGCGCGTCGCCAAAAGAATTTTGGCGCGCCTGGCGGCGCGCCGCCAGCGATACTGAATCACACATTCGCCGCCGTCATTTCGGCGTGGCGCGGCTTCGGGGACTACTTCTGTGCAAGAAAGTTTTCTTTGTATTTGCAAAAAAGTCATCGTCGCCGCATACGGTAAAGATCCACACCTCTTTACCTCTCTTGATGACTTGCGAGTACATTTATACCCTTGAAAGCAGGAGGTTAAATTTTTGCCACCATCTGACGCCGTCTTTGAGTGCCATGCTAAGCACGTTTACCTCCAGTTGGACATTTTTTTTACAAGCGAACCGACCAAAACCGCAGTTTCTAGATCCCCTACAGTTTGGCTGGACATTTCAGGATGATGAGGTTAGGCCAGTTGTGTCCACCCTTAAGGCATTCCAAGATGGTGTAGCCCCTGAGTACTGCTCGTGCAAGGGCTGTACAAACAATTGTCCATGTGCGGGAAATAGACCGTGTGATTTACTTTATGGCTGTGGTGGGAAATGTTTGAACGCTTCTTCTATGCTCTATAATTAATTCTTCTGGTTCTATAATTTTTAAAGTTTCTTCTATCTATAATTCAGACTCAGATGGAAAAATTTGATATGCTGAGCTAGTATCTTTTAAAATTTTCTTGTTAATATGTATATTACACGAAATAGTTAGCTGTTGCTATTAGAAGAGCATTCGAGTCTTTTTTGTAATTTCATTCACTTACTAATTTCAGTATTAGTAATTTCACTTAGGCATTAGCTTCAAGGTCATGTACGTAAATATTTCATTTGCGGGAAATAGACCATGCGCCTTACTTTTTGGGTGTGGGGGGGGAATGTATGAATGTTTCTTCTTGCTATAATTCGGACTCAGATGGATAAGTTTCATATGCTGAGCTATTATCTTATAAAGTTTTTTTTGCTAATAAGTGCATTACACGAAATAGTTAGCAGTTGCTATCAGAAGAGCATACCAGTCTTGTTTGCTCATATTACTAGTAATTTCACTTAGGCATGAAAAGATTTATCTTCAAGATCAAAGATTAGCTAGTATCTTGCCTTAGACCTTGCGACTTACGTTGTGGCTGTGAGGGGAGGGGATGTATGAATGCTTCTTCTGGCTATAATTCGGAGATGAATAAGTTTTGTATGCTGAGCTATTATCTTCTAAATTTTGTTTGTTAATAAGTGCATTACATGAAATAGTTAGCAGTTGTTATCAGAAGAGCATGCCAGTCTTTTTTGTTCATGTTATTAGTAATTTCACTTAGGCATGAAAAAGTTTTATCTTCAAGGTCATGTGCGTAAATTCCTGAGTTCATGTATGTACTAATGAGTATACTATGCAGAACTATCCGTTACTCGCCAAATGCTTGAATATTAGAGCGTTTTTTTTGTTTTTTTTTGACGAATGAAAACAATAAAATTGCAAGTTTCAAGGGCATCAGCGATGAGCCCAACTGTATAGCGATGGAACTCATAATCAGCGGTATTAATCCGCTGATTAATACCGCTTATGTTCATCAATGATCACGCATACTGCTGCGTGATCATTGTTGAAAGTTTTTGCGAAGCATATTTTTTAAAATAAAAAAAAACATGATTTTTTCGAATTTCGAAAACTAGCACCCCCGGCCGAGTATATAACTCCTATATTCGTAATCAGCGCTATCGATTACCTCATATTCCGTTGTCAAACCTTCTGCTGCTCACTGATCACCCCCTGTCACATTTTTGGTGAATGGCTCCCTGACTATTATAATCATATAATAACCGTATATGACATAATAAGTAAATGCAATATTTATACACGTTCATTTTCCGACAAGATAATTTTATTTTATTTTAGTTTTAAGTTCGGGATCACTAAAGTTATTATGCAAACTGCAAAAATATTTATGGTGTCTGAGCAATAATTCAAATTTTGAATTAAAACTAGAAAAACACCTGAAAATTTTAAAATTATTTTAATTTTTTGTTAGTATATTAAAAGCCTCTCATGTATATTAAAAAATATACTTTTATATATAATGATGTATTTTGAGCACATATTATTTTTCCTACAACTTATTTTTCGCAAATTAGGATAGCAATAATTAGGCAAAGTCCGTTTTTGTAAATGCTTCCAGGATTATTGTACCTGGATCCACGTGTCCAACCCAACTATAGATCATGTTTTATTTCGCTGTTTTGTAGCTTAAAAGGACTTAAAAATTCTCATTTTAACCCGTCTATGATGTAAAAAAAAACGGCTTTTGGTTGTATCATCAGAATGGCCCTAGCATCTCTTACTAGGTTGCTAGCTACCGCTGCAACCCGGAAGAATATACTATATGAAAACAATTAGTTGAAGTAGTTTGCCTCCCTGCTATCTGTAAAATTTGACAAAATACTAATAATTCAGATATAAACCTATTGAATTTTCTATCAAAGGTGACACAAAGTCCAATATAGTAGGAGAAAAAAGAAACTGTAGCTTATAGCTTAGCTTCAGAGAGGGATGCTTTCTAATAATGTGAAAAAAAACTTTTCTTTGCAAAGCTTCTATGTCTCAAGCCACTGGAGACTCATCTTTAAGTTTTTCTTTCTTTTTTATAGGTGGTTTCTACCAGAACCTCGGTTTGGCCTATTCTACCCTTAGAACCGCCTCGTCTGAAACCCCTATATACAATATTCGCCGTCCCTTGGCTTGAATAAGGAAAATATCTCGGTTTGAAAATCAAGAAAACTGGCTGCAACTACGATATTCTGCATCGACAGCGTATTTGTTTTTGTTTTTCTCATTTTCCCTGCAGATGGCTCAGTATTGGAACATCGTAGAGAGCTGTCTTATGGTTCATTTTAAAGGAAACTTAAATATTTAAAAACCTTTTGTAACTAAAAAAATAATTTTTAAAATATAGTAAATTTTATATTACGTAAAGCATCGATAATGTAAATAGGAATTTTATAAGTGTCACCGTTATCATGATTTTAGTGCTCAGTGAAGAACGATCTGTAGCCCATAGGAACTGAAGACCTGGGTTATAATCGTAGCTAACAACCTATTTCTGGGTTGCAGTGGTAGCTTGCAACCTAGTAAGAGACGATCACGTCCAATGTTAAGAAATATAAAAACCCAAAAGATCAAAACAAAAGTACACCATTAGAACCGCCTTGTCCGAAGCACCTGTATAAGAAACTTTCTGTTCCTTGCCTTGAACAGCAAGGGAAATATACTGGCTAGAAAATCAAGATAAGTGGCAGCTAATACAGTATTCGGCCTTAGCGGCATCGTTTTTTCTTTTTTTTTCTTTTCCACAGATAGCTTGGCACTCGAACATCGTAGAGAGTTGTTTAATGGCTCATATGAAAAGAAATTAATGGGGTTAAAAACCTTAACAAATTAATTTTAAAACAGTATCAATTTTGTCAAAAGCTGCATTTTTATGTATTTTCGTACTGCGGTCTTTTCAAAGATATTTGATTTTATAAATACTAAATTTTATATGCCACTTAATTATAGCATAGGTTAGTAATTCCACAGATAGCTTGGCACTAGAACATTGTAAAGAGTTGTTCAATGGCTTATTTTAAAGGAAATTAATGGGGTTATTACATTAAAATACTATCATTGGAATAAAAAACTATTGCATACATTGGACTTAGTTAGCTACTTGATCATTTGAGGTTCGTCTCTTACTATTTCAAAGAAGAAAAAGCATTAGTTTTTTTTCCTGTTTGTGATCAGGTTTACATTCTATATTGTTACTAAGTGATCTGGTTCGTTTCTTTACTTTTCAGGTCGCTTTTATAATAAGTTATAATAAAGAACGACCTCTTGCCTATATCAATTTATATTAAAGTTATTATATTTGTCTAGGAGGTAGCTAAACTGAGTTTCTTTTTAAATTTTCAATTTAAAAGATATTGCTTTAAAAATAATATATATTAAAAATTCTCTCCGATGGGGAATCAAACCCCTGTCTTCCGTACTACAGGCAGGGATGCTTACCACTGTTCTATCGGAGATTTATAATATATAAGTTACATATAAGTCATGATATTAAATTTCTGAATACATCTTTTTACATGTTAGTCTTGGTTGCAGCGGTAGCTAGCATCCTCCTAGTAAGTGACAATCACGTCGAAGTTAAAAATGTAATAACCCATATCGCCTAAAAATAGAATCAAATCAAAACAAAAAGTAAACCATTAGAACCACCTTGTCCGAAACCCCCTGTATAAGGAACTTTCTGTTCCTTGGCTTGAACAGCAAGTGATTCATATTGGCATGAAAACCAAGAAAAGTGGCAGCTGCTACAGCATTCTGCCTAAACGGTATCTTTTGTTTCTTTTTTATATACATCCGGGTTGCAGCAGTAGCTAGCAACCTAGTAAGAGACAATCACGCCCCATAGTAAATACCAAAGTAACTCATAACTCCTGAAAAAAGATTCAGATCAAAACAAGAAGTACACTGTTAGAACCGCCTTGTACAAAACCTCTATATAACAAACTTACAGTTCCTTGGCTTGAGTCAAAAGGAAAATATATTGGCTTGAAAATCAAGAAAATTGACTTTAAACACGATATTCTCCACATACGTCATCTTCTTTCCTTTCCGTTCTTTTCTTCTCAGCTAGCTGTTATAATAAAGAATGAATATAAAGTTATTACAAAAAGGACATCGATATAGTCAAACAGTTCGTGGTAACGAAATGTATAGTAAGAGCGACTCGTCTTAATAGTAACCGAAACTCTAAAAAATGGAATTTTGATACCAATAGATTCATCAAAAGAATCGGATTTTTATGCTGATTTTAAGTTTGAAAGTTTCGTCTTACCCTTCAAAATTTACAAGCCTGAGAAAATTTGCCTTATTTTCAAAAAAAGAGGAAACACCCACTAAAAGTCATAGAATCTTAATGAGAATCACACCATCAGATTAAGTGCATCAGAGAACCTTGCTGTGGAGATTTCAAGCTCCTATTTGCAAAAGCGTAGAATCTGGTAATTTTTTCCAGAGGAAAGTGATCATGGATGCGTGTTTCTTTTTCCGGGTTGCAGCGGTAGCTAGCAACCTAGTAAGAGAAGATCATGCTTGTTGGGGTTCTACCCCTGTTTCTTTTTCTTTCAGATAAATGACCTGTTTTCGTTCTAATTACATTTGCTTAGATTTGCCTATAGTATAATTTGCAATGACAATTTAAAAGTCTCGTTGCTAAGCGATATTTGTTTTGCAATAAGTAAGCTTTGAACTAAATTCTATTTTGTACTTCCTGGTTTGAGTCATTGAATAATAGGGCTGGGAAAGTAGAATTGGTTATGAATGGGGATTGAGATGACTGGCTGGGCCAAGCGAAGGTCCACACCTATGAACAGGTGGTGTACAGAATATTATTTTTTATTTAGTCTACGTTTAGACCCCGTCCGGGGTAACATATTCTTGTGTTATTATTGTGACCATTTGGAAGAATACAAGTAAGGTATTTTCTACAATCTGTGTACTAGTTTCCATAACCCAGGCAGGGTAAGAGTTGAGTTACGAGATACCGTCATTATTATATTGACAGGGGGTTTTGTTACCTCCAAGGAGAGAGTTAGAGATTTTCTAGCCGTAACCCAAGGCGGGTACATTTGGCTTTAAAAAGTGGCCATTTGACCACTTGATCGTGTTATCATACCCTGGGACAGGGTATGCTGTAAATAGGGTAGTACCAAACCCGATATTTGCAGAACTGGTGTGGTGGACGCGGGCATCACATTATAATTTGGGGCCGGGCTTTCCCCTCCAATAAGTGACACCCGTATATTACCACGCCAGTGGCGTTGTAGCTTACCGCTATAATACTGGCGGCATCGTGGCCTACCGGTGTAACACTAGTGGCTAAATACCATGAACATTGGTGCCAGCGGTAAAAACACGAAAATTGGTGGCAGCAAGAAAAGACGCTATCAGTAAACCTGATAGTAAAAGCATTCCGCGTTTTCGAAGAGACAAGTTGAGTTAGCCTATATAGTAGCCTTTTGTGGTTACATATATAAAAAATTGCAAAGGAGAATTTTTTTTTATCTGGGCTGTGCCTAGTTGGATAATAATAAGTAATAAAATTTAAGAATCAATAGATCACGCGAATAATTAGCTTGTCAGAAAAGGGAGGCTGCGCCGCCCACGTAGAATTGGCAAATTAAAAGGAAACAATTTTTCACGAAAAGACAAAAAGAGACATTGATAAAAAGATTTTCATTTGGACGGAAGACGTTAAGTAAACCATGAAATAATGGCGGACAAACGAAGAATTTAGACAACATCTTCCGCGGTAAAACAAAAATCATATTCAGATGAATCACAATTATATGCGACTCCCGCTGGAAATATTCTAAGAAAAACACCATCAGATAGAACCTTATGTCACTCAGGGGCTGAAATAGAAGAGATTTCTGAGACGTGTGAAGGGGAAATCTTCAAAACAAAATCAGTAATAGAGCGATCCTCGGTACAAACCATGGAAGATGAAAAGAGTTTAAGACAGATTCAGGAAGAATTATTCCCAGATAGAGAAACCCAGACAAAAGAGACATTGGCGATAATACATGAAGAAAAATCAGTACATGAAAGTACGAATAAAACAAAACCAACTCACCCTTCAGATGAAGTACAAAAGGTAGGAGAGTTGAGGGTAAAAGAAAATATAATTATAGAACGAACAGAATCAGAACACGAATTAAGAGGATATAAAAACAGAGAGATTCATAGTAGGCGAAGTAGCACAAGTAGTAGAAGCTCAATTTCCAGCAGGGGCTTGCTAAAAAGTACCCGAATATATATGACACAACAACCATAAATTTCATGGAAAATAACACATTAGCCAGAGAACGAAAAGAGGAGGAAGACAGAAAAGAAAGAGAAAAAGATAGAAAAGAAAGAAAGAAAGATAGAATAGAAAGAGAGAAAGAGAGAATAGCTAGGGAATGAAAAGAAGAGGCAGATAGGGAGATAGAAGAGAACTAATGCAAATGATTGCAGGGAGAAATTCCCAAGAGCCTTAGAAATCGTGTACAATAGAAGTAATGCAGGCAGTAAACCTTCAACCAATGAAAGAAAATGAAGATGTATATTTATACATATACAATTTTGAAAAAACGGCGGAATTAAGCGGATTGCCGAGAGAAAATTGGGTGACAAGAATACAGTCCCTCCTTAACTACAAAGCATAAACTGCATATAAAACATTACCCATGGACTACTCAAAAGATTTTGAAAGACTAAAACAAGCCATTTTTGAAAAGTTTCAACTCTCCCCCGAGCACTTTCAAAGGAGATATAGAAGCGAAAGAAAACGAGACAACGAAACTTACCCGAAACTACCGAAACTACGAAACAACGAAACTACCCGAAGAATTCGGGTACAAATTGAAAGATATTTTTTAAAATGGCTAGAGTTAGAAAACTATTGAATGTTAGAAGACCCGGAAGAAATAAAAGAAAAGATAAAGGAAATAAAACAGTAATGGAACAATTTTTAGAAAATACCCACAGAGAATTGAAAATATATTTGAAAGAAAAGAACCCAAAAACAAGCGAAGAAATGGCGGAAATGTCAAATAGGTTGACCGAAATAAGACAGGAAGTTGAGGAGACAGACATATTTCAATATAGTGAGTATAACAAAAATTGGCACTATAACGCAGCGCAAGGAGAATTAACTTGCTATAACTGTGGTACCACGGGGCATTTTGCAAGAAGCTGCCCAAGAAAACATGACCAAAAACCACATAAAACGACAGCCTGGGCCATGACCCATAATAAGGAAGAAAATTTCGCATTTGCAGAGTCGCATAAAATATACGGAAAATTGAACGGGTAACTAGTTGAAATGGCAATTGATTCGTGCAGTGACCAAACTTATGTTCGAACTGACCTAATTAATAGAACGGAGATAGACCATAAAAATAAGATTACAACATTATGTTATTATGGAGACAAGCACCCATGCCCGTCTGCTTGGGTAAGAATAGAAATTGCAAAGAAGGACGGTACGTTCCAGAGAAAAAAGATAAAAGTAGGATTAGTACCTACGTTAGCAGTGGATGTTTTAGTAGGAGGGGACTTTGGAGATATTGGAAATCTCCTATCGTTAAAAGCGACCTCTTTAACAGTGGGAAAAATACAAAATTACACTACGACGGAAAAATATAACACTCCGTTAACTATGGGGGGAGGTAGACCGGTCTATAAAACAAATTGGGAGGCTGTGCCAGTCTGTCGGAAAAGCGAAATACTTGATATGCGTGTTCGAAATATTGATAATCCACAGAAATGGGAGGCAGAAGTAAACAGACAACATAATATTGAAAATAAGACGCGCGAAAATGATTTTTCAGGAAAATTTGCAGATAATAGAAAACTTGAGAACACTTTTAATGAATATGAGATGCTAACAAGTACAGGCCAGAATGAAACACTGATTTTGCCAAAGAAAAATGTGACGAAATTTATTGTGAGCGCTTTTCCTCGCAGAGGTCGGGAAATTTTAGAAAATGTCGGAATTCAGTTCCCATTTGATAACGAAATATTTGTTTCTGCGGTAAGAATAAAGAAGACTAAGAGAGAGAAAAGAGATATTAAACGGAGCTACAATGAAGTAATGCAGTCAAAGATGGTGGACACTGGAGTCCAAATCAGATTTAACGATGAGTTATTATTTTGCGCGAACGACAAAATTGAGAAAAGTGAAAAAGAACAAATAAATACAAAAAAGAGACAAAATTTGG
>JAQQPU010012571.1:0-13209 GCA_029168905.1 Artemia sp. Kazakhstan ARC1039 | reverse complement strand
TTAAAATTCTACTCAAATAACAGGACTTGCATTTTCAGAACTAAAGCCAAAGAAAAAGAAAGTAATAACTGAAAATTAAGGTAAAATATTTTTTTGTCAAAATTTCAATAGGTTATGTTATGTAGGCAAATTTCAGGACCCTCTTGAGAGAGAATGAGTGGAGATAGGTACTTCAAAATACCTTCTCAGTACATACTTTAGCCCATAGATCCATCCCTGAAAGTTTCATTTTCCTAACCTAACCCCTTTCCAAGATAGCCAAAAGTAGCTAAAGTAGAATTTTACCAAATTTTGTATTCAGGACCATGGTACACTATAGCTGGTGGGCCATGGTCTTATTCTAAGTGAACCTAGATCTATAGACCTAGGTTAAGACTAAAAGGAATACATAGCCAGTAATTTTTTTGCAGTTCTAATTAATGACTGATGTAATGTAAACATACCACTCAATCCCTTTTCTTATTCTTGTTCCAAATATAATAATAATTTTTGTTGGAAATGAATTTTACCCCCACCCCTATATTTACTAATTCTGGGTATATATTTAAACATTAGGGAGAGGGGGGGGGGGGGGGTTTTAAATTTTTTTTTATGTTAAAAAAAAATTAAATTTAAATTTTACAACCCTCCCCCCCATATGCCAAATATCAACACCCTACACGGACATGGACAGGGGCGGGGGCCCCCTGACGCTCATTTTATTGGGGGGGGGGGATGATCTTCATAAATTTTACTGAATTGTTACCTGATTTATGCCAAATTTTCTGCAGAAATCAAGAATTTTGCTAAATTTTGGTCAATTTTGCAAAATTTCTGGCAAAATTTTTGCCTTTGGTAAAAATTTTGCCATATGCCAGAAAAAGTTGGTGGGCATGCCCCTTCCCCTCCTTTGGGATGCCCCTGTAAAGGGGTGGGGGTAAAGTTCATTTCCAACAAAAATGATTATTATATATGGAAAGAGCATTAAAAGTGATCAAGTGGTATGTTTACTTTATTTGTAAATCAATAATATGAACTGAGAAAAATTTACCACATAGCCTAGTGAAATTCCTAAACAGTCAAATTGTTTGTTCCATATTGAAGCTTGAAAGGTCCACACCAAAAAGCTGTTTCTCACACTGATGACCCTCCAGGTATTTCTGGACTGGATAATTTCCATGTTGGCCTAGATGTTATTAAGGTGATTTCACATGTCACTGGGTCTTCTAAACTTCTGGTTGTCTAAGTTTTTTTTAAGCATTTTACTTCATATCTACTTAATTATGTTTTGCAAGAACTTTTTGTCAACTACAAAAAACTTTGTGTTTTTCTTCCCAAAAAACTTCACTAACACAAAACTTTCAGCCTCTATTTTGCTATAAATCCTCAAGTTTTGCAAAATATTCTTCTGAAGACTAGACATTTTTGGCATCCCTGGTGTCTTTTTCCAAGCTTAAGCTGTACAACTGCTTATTTCCTTCTTTTGTTTGAATTTTCCCCCTCTGTTACTGCTATAAATCCTCAAGTTTTGCAAAATTTTCTTCTGAAGACTAGACATTTTTGGCATCCCTAGTGTCTGTCCAAGCTTGAGGTATACAACTGCTTCTTTCCTTTTTTTGTTTCAATTTTTCCTTTCTGTTACTAGACCTACTTTTTTGTATCTTTTTTAAAGCCCAGTGTGCTTTATCATTCTTGATATGTTTTTTTTTCAGGTGTATTGGTTTAACTTTTTTCTTCCTTTTTGAGCTTGCTTTCTTAGCATTGTCATTGGGTAAGGCCTGATCTCTTCTATAGAAACAATAGGCAGGCATATATCTATTGATAGTGTAGTGCTGACACCATTAACAAGAAGATTTGTGATAGTGGTTGCTTCATCATGTGTATTGGTAGTGGTCTTTTCAGTGGCATAATTTTGTCAAAATCCTGGGGGGGGGCAAAGTTGGAGCTAATTTTCCCAAATCAAGTGAAAATGACACTGAAAACCAAAAAATGATCCATATATTACCATAAAGGCAGGCACGGATCCAGGATTTCTTTTAGGGGGGGGGAATAGGTTGATCTGATAAACTTGCATTAGGGGCAAGTTTAATTAACACAAACTTGTGTTAATTAGGTAAATTACATTACTTTAGACTACGTTAGAGGGGGTGTACGCCCTCTTACCCCCTGGATCCACCACTGCATAAAGGCAAAGATATACTAAAGAAAACTGACCTATTTCTCTGGATACTTGAATTATGGAGGCTTATCTTAGTTTTGACAAGTTTTTACAGAAACTAAATTTTAGTTGGGGGCAAACTGAGGTTAGGGGGGGGGGAAAGGAAAACTAGGGTCCAGAGGGGGTAGTTGCCCCCCCTTGAATTATCTTTATTCCCCTTGGGGATAAAGATAATTCAAATAATCTATGAGTTTCTGTGAGCCATTTGAAGGCAGTTGGTGACCCCAAATAAAAGATTTATTCATTATCTTATGCCTTTTACAAATATTATGGTTGATTTTTCTAGCAGTACTGCCATTTTACAAATGGCAGTACTGCTCCATTTTGTGAAATGGAAAACTGCCCCTAAAGTATATGTGACTTTATGTTAAAAATCATTCAAATTTAGAAAAATCAGTTTATTAGGGCCAAGACTCAAATTTTCAGTTTTTAGGCATGGCACCAAAAATACCAACTATTTCCATCTTTCAAACCATTTAATAAAATTAGCTGTCAATATACTTATCACTCAAAGTAAATGGGAAACTTATTAAAGTTAGTCTATTGTGGTCAATCATAGCTGGAGGCCACCCAGGTGAACTTTTTGTGGAGAAGTTAGGGATGGAGATATCACTTAAAATTCATCTCAGATATTCACAATAATCTTTTATAGAAATAAATAATGTTGATCAAATAAAAATCAGTACAAGCTTTTTGAATACAAATTTTGAATATATAAAGTAATCAATAACTTATTGTTGATTGAGTATAGAAAGCTAAGGGTTAAATCTGCCAGCACCACTATCAAGGTAGTGTCATAATTTACTAAAATGGTAGAAATTGATAAATAATACAATCAATTTACAGTATTACAGGATTGCTGCTTGAATCTCTTTTTAAGTGATAATTAATCAGTATTTTATTTTCAAGAATTGTTTAAGTCAAAATCCATCCTGCACAAAGTAAGCCTAGGTGAGATTGCAAAAATCCTGGTACGTTATATAGGCTATCTGAATTTAAGCAGATAGGACCACTGGTAACCGAATTCAGCTTTCTTTTTAAAAATACCTCAAAAGAGCAGTCTTGGGGTCAAATTAAATTATCAAACACTCGATTTTGTTGGTTATTTTTCATTTCAAGACTAGTTTTAATTGTCCATACTCTGATTAGGTTTTCCAAGTTGCTCTCTTCAGCATTCAGATACTTTTTCATCTGGTGCAACCATGTGTGGCTGGTGCAGCTATTTTTGGAAGACTCCATTTCTCCACTTTCAGTTGAACAGCTTTGATAAATGTAAAATGTAATTCCACAATTAATGGTTGAATTTTGGGAAATGAAACAAAAGCAACAGGGAGCCAAAATCAGGTAACTAAGGCCACACTAGTGTTGAAGATTTAAGTTACCACATGGTAAGTTACCCCTGGGTAACTTACCCGGTAATGGTAAGTTTTAGATTAAAGTTACTGGTAAGTTTCATAAGTGATAACTTTAAGTTTTTGATCAACAAAAATCTTTTCAATTAAAACAAATCTGTCCCTAAGAGAGCTGCCACTTCACTAAAATCTACCATAAAGAATTTTTTTTTCATCAGATTCAATGCATGAATTGTCCCCCTTTGAGTTTATGCCAGAATCACTCTGTCAGACTACCTCTTTGTCATTTCCTGCCCGAGTACAGAAGAAAGAAGGAGATACGCAATGAGTCAGTCTGAATGAATAAGATGTTCATAGCAGAGGTCAATTTAATTTGGTGAATTTTTGACTGGCTATCTTTAACTATAGAATAAATAATTATTGAATTATATATCTGGCTATAATGCAAGTAGTAAGGCCTATTAATAAAAAATATTCCCATCCAATCTGTTCTAATCTAGCATTGCAATGGTGACACAGCAACAACTAGTGACACAGACATAAATCTTTACCATCATCCCACTAGATTCTTAATTATTTCTGGATGAAGCATAGTTATAAGGAGCTTTCCACAAAATCAAATTGAATCTTTTCTTTGGAATCTTGGTTTTCAAATGGATACTTGTGCTGTTTTTGCCAGTGTTTTGATTTCTTATCTTGTTTTATGATCTTAGCCAAGTCTGCCTTAATGTCTTAAGTTGTTTTCCACACTCTCTATCTGTCCATCACTGCGTATGTTTATCAAATACTTTTCATAATTTATTGCATTTGTCAATATTGGGTAAAAAAACGCATATTTGATTTTTGATTTTTTAAACTGCTATTATTACCAGCTTTTATTCTGCTTGGTTGACCCTGTCAACAAAGAGTAGCTATATAAAGAAACCATTGTTAATGGTAATTGTGTGACAAAAGCTTTCTTCAAGCATTGTAGTTGTTCATTAGTCAAAATACTTGTTGCCAAAAGCATCACCTTCTGCTATATGAGAAAGCACCAATTGACATCTGTGAATATTATGATGTACAGAAATCATCCATCCATAAGAAATTTGCTGCTGCAACAAAGAAGCGCATGAAGGAGTCGCGTGAAAGAAGCAATGATGCAGAATCTGAAGACATTGGCACTGATTCAACAGCTGTGCCTTTCCAAAAACTAACACACAAGAACTTGTCCAATAAGAGAGTCATACTTACTCCCACCATTATACCCATGCCATTTAAGCATTTCTGCCTCTCAATTACTTGGACTATTTGTCTTGGCTTTTTTCATACAATTAGCCATGTCTTGATGCCTTCTGCAAAAGAATGCATTGTCATCCTGTACTGACGAAGGTGGCTCTAATTAAGTTCCAGTACTTTCAAATGCTTTGGCTGGAACATCATTGCTTCCCAGTACTTCTTGGTCTGCTGTTCCAATTCCCCTTGTTTGTTCAAGTTCCCTCCCTCTTTCTTATGTAACCAAAGTGGCCAGCAGCCAAAACTTATATGTATCCCAAGAGGGACCATAGAACAACAGGAAGCCTGCAATAAAGCTTGGGCTTGTGTATTTTATGTATGCAATATACCATTCACTGTCATCAAAACTGAATATTTTGCATACAGCAAAAAGAGCTACAAATCCAGCTATGAAGGAAATTTCGGATCACAAAGTGTGAATCAAGTACCTGGATGAATGCTTTGCTGTAAGCATGCTTGACATTAAACTAGAAATTCAGAACTGCAAAACAGCCAAAACTCTTTATTCTAATGGATGTACAAATATTTGATGGGAACGCATTGTTAACTGTGTCCTTGTCACTGACAAACTCTCTTCCTTGAATCAGTAGAAATTGGCAACAAGCAGCACGCTTTGCAATTTGTAGCTGATGAACTGGAACCAGTTGCTAAAGTTTGATGCCCTGTTATGACTGGAGACAGGAATGCAATGATAAGGATTGACGCCATTTGGCTTGATAATCCTTGTGGAATTAAACTTGCTACCTCATTATTGAAGCAAAGACATCCTCACCTTCAAACCATGGGTACATCCCTCACATTTTGGATCTACTTGTCCAAGATACTATGAAAAGCTTAGACCAATGTGTCAATAATATATTTAAGGTCATCAAATTTGTCAGGTCTCATCACACAGCTCAATTTGTCCTTAACAAAAAACATATTGCACTTCTTGGCAAAACTATCAACCCAGAACTACCTATCAAAACTTGCTGGGGATCTATCTACCAATCTATGCGCTTCATGAAAGAGTCATGGAAACCTTTATGGTCTATGTCAATTGATGGAAGATGCGATATAAATGAGGGTATTCAGGATATCAGATAAGGGTTTTTTGATGATGTGAAACTGGATCAATTAACAGCCTGTCTGAAATTCTTGAAGCCGTTTCACTTGGCTGCCACTTCTTTGAAGGAGAGGAAGCTCTTGTTTTATGTGTCATCCTGTACTTCAATTTGCTACAGCAGCATTTCCAGGAGACTATCGTCTTTGCCAGTCTCAAAGGCCAAGGAGAGGAATATCCACAAGTACCTAGAAAATAGGAGGATATTTGCATATGATCCTGCCCTGGCTGCAACTATTCTACTTGTTCCACTTTTTAGTACAAACTCACTGACACAGGATGAGTTTACAGCTGCAGTACTTCAAATCAATGAGCTTTCTAAATTTTCCTACCAATTTTGGAAGTATGGTGACTCATTTAACAAAGGATCTGAAGCTGACTTTGTCAGGGTCTTGAACACAGAACTCTAGCTACATCTCCAAAAGTGGCCCATTTTTCAAATCATTGTACTTTGAGACTACAAAAGCTGTTGAATTGGCAGCTTGTTGGTGGACTGTTTTCTTTTACGAAGTTGGTGCTTACAGGAGTGGCTGTAAAAATCTCAACAATTTGTGTTACTGTAGCCTCCTGCATCACTCTAGTCAGGTTGTGGACTAGTACACACCCACCATAGAAATCGCATCAAGGATGAAACAGCAAACAAAATTCTAATGTACCATCAGTCACTCAATAGTAAAAAAAAATGAGCATTGCTGTGCAGCTTCAAAAATGCCTGATATTGACGTGAAAGGCTGGAAGGGATGTTTACGCTGCCAACATGTCTTTCTATCAATAGTTCACTGCCACATGATAGTGGAGATGGTCTGGTGGAAGATGATCTGCCAGACATAGCGTTTGAAGATGCACCAGATGAGAAGGAGGAGGAGCAGCTGCAGCAGCTCTAGCTTATTTCATAAAGAATTATCTGAAGCCTAAAGTGCAATGTTTTATAATTTTTCCCCCTTGTAAACGAAGTAGGAAATAAACAAATAAAATGATGCAAAAATTTAATTTTTTTTATCAATCTGTCAGAGAAGAGAGAATATTTTCTTTTAAATTCATGGGTATTTGAAACTTACTACGACACTTACCACTTATGCGGTAACTTACCAAAGTTAAAGGTAAGAGTACAGTAAGAGTAAGTTTCAAAACTTACCAGTAAATCTTGCACACTAGGCCACACTCGTTCATCACAGTAGTGTTTTGCTGGTCATCAAACAAAGTTTTGTACCAACTGATTGCCCTCCTATTCATTTCTCAGTAAAAATTCGCTGAGCTTCTTTTTTTATATCAACTAAGTTAACCACTGTATGACCATCTAATCATAATTATCTGTTATCATAATTGTTCATTGAACATCATTGTACCATATCAGCACATATATGTCAGCACACTATATGTCAGCACAACATGGGCAAAAATTTTCAGAAACTGGTGCTGGACTCATTATTTTCTTTATTTTTGTATTTAGACACATTTACTTACACATCTTAATATGTGTAATCTTTGGGCCCAGCTTAGGGATTTCCAGGGGTGCAGGAGGAGAAGCGTTAAAATATGGCAATGATGTATTTAGCCAACTTTTTTTTACACTTTTCTGTAGGAGGGGTTATTTAGACAAATTGCATGAATAATATGCCCTTTTTCTTTGTAGGTTGATGGGTTCAAAGTCTTAAATAAAAAGAGTAAGGTTTTTTTTGTGTGTTTGGATTTAACCTGACATTATGAAGGTTGTATTTTTAGGCTTTAAGAATATCACTAACCTTTATTAGAGTTTTTTTGTTCTTGTCACCACAATATTTCCTCATTACAATAATGTTTATAATTCTGCAATCATCAATCTCTTTCTGGTAATAGGTGTTTATTTCTATATTATGTCTATTCTGTTTTATTTTAGGTATAATGTCTTCTGATATTGAACTCTCTTTAGATGAAATAATTAAAAAGAAAAAAATTAGTATCACTAAATTCAGAGGTGGCAGAGTGTCAAAACGAAATTTTCAAGGGAACAGGTCAGTTGCGAGAAGACCCTCAGCCCCTTACAAAAGGGTAAGTACATTTTCCTTTGCACTTGGGTATATACGCTTTGAGGAGGATATAGGGGGGGGGGGGTAGAATTGGCTAGACAGGCGTTCCAGAAAAAAAAACTGGTCTGAAATGTACTTTTGTGTCTGTGTTTTAAATTCTCTCCTTGTCTCCTTATCATGAAAATTTTTCTGATTGTTCTTTAAGGGCTGAACTTGAATATACCTATGTACTTGTGTAAATTTGGAGCATTACCCTCAAATAGTGGAAATCCTACTTTTAAAGGCTTCAGAAAACGTTTATAAAAGAAATGGACATAAAGCTATACACTTAATACACCAGAGCTGACCTCTCTTGGTGGATGGAGAGAGGGAGCTCCCCCATTGTTATTGATCAAATAAAGTCCTCTTGGAAAAATTGACTGAAATCACAGTTTTACCTGTTTTTGACCAACATTCCTTCTTTAAAATATTCTCTGATACTCCCTGTAGTATTTAAACCTGTATCTACATTCCACCTATTGAGCTCTTATGTTTTACCTGCACATAGGAGAACATCCCCTCCCCTAAGGTTGGTAAAAAAAATCTCATAGGAGAATTTAGAAGAAAAAATATTGAAAGATAACATTAGCAATTGTTATTTAAAGTATGTTGTGTAATCTTTGCACAATAGGTCCAAAACAATAATTTTTTATTCTTTAATATATGCATTTGCAGGTCTCAAAATAAATACTAAATTATTCTACTTTTACAACCACAAAGAAAACACAAAAAGGGTTTATTGTTAAATGCAATTGCTAGGTGCTAGGTTAAATGCAATTGTTAGGTTGGCACTAGAATGTACTAGTAAAATTAGGCCTGAAGGAGCCTGCTTTCCATAATTTTGGTTTGGTCGGCCTGCTTTCCATAATTTTGTGTCCAAGTACAATATTTTCATCATATTCTGGTATATTTCATTAGGATTAACCTAACTTCAGTTCTTGGGTGGGGTCGGGATGTTTAACAAATACCAAATCAAAGTCCCAATTTTTCCTAATTTTTAAGACGTATCTGGTTGTTGGAATTTCCACTTAATCAGTTCTAACACTCAGGATTTAATTTTCACTATCCTTGGTACTTAAGCTGTGGCTAGATCTGTCTAGACCAAATTTTCATGAGATTTTCTTCACACTATGATAGAAAGGGGTGGAGAATTTATTTTCTGACAACCCTTCTTTTGGAAGGGTTTTTGGACTAAATGTACTAGGGGATGATAGCTCCTCTACTAATGTGGAAGCTGTTGTTTTTAAGGCAGCACCATATTTTGTAATATGGTGCTACCACTTTTGTAATATGGTGCTACCACAAGCTACCACTTCTGAAGCTATTTAGTACTGTATGTTTTTAGCTTTTTTTTTGCTGATCGATAATCTGCTTTTTTTTATATTTTGACGCAATTACTACCCAAAGCTTCATATGTCGGTCTTTGTCATTAAAGAATTAATTCACGATTTTTCATAATTTTTGTAAGATAGATATGGTTTTGTCAATGTACAACCATCTTTAAGATGCTCTCATACATAATCTTTGAGACCATGCTGTCTTTCCATCATGGTTACAGCAAAAGCTGCAGCCTAGTGATCTATTCTCTCATCTTTCACACCAATGAGCAGACTTGCCAGGCATAAGAACAAACTACAACACATTAAGTTCTGCACAAATAGAAAGCAGGCTTAAATACTTGACCTAACCATCTCTATATACTAAATATTTAATAAAAATATACAACCATCGTAGTTTTTCTCAGTGAGACTAGGCTAATTATAACCTACTGCAGACAGACAAACTGGTTTTTTGGAGATTTTGCAGGTCAAAGCTCGTGAGTGGGGTCGGGGTATTTAACAACTACCTTTAATTTCTAATGATGGAAACCTCCATGTGCAGTTAGGCAGGTTTGAATTTTAGTAGTTGCCAAATTGAAAAAAACCCGAGTGAAAAATAAACAAAATCTAAGCTGAAAACAGATCGGACCAAACAGCTTAAGAGGGCGTAACTTTCCTTTTAAAAGGTAGGTGTCTCTGAGTATCAACGTATTGTTAATATTTGAATTTTTCTTTAAAAAATATTTTCAAATTTAATAAATTAGTTCTACTAATTAATTTTCACGTGGCAATACATACAAGTCTGTGTTACTGCCCTAAAAAGTCCCTAACCCTGAAACAACCCAACAAAAAACCTGAAATTTGCGGTTTTCAGGTAGGAACAGACCTAACATGGAAAGGAACAATATTTTTTCTTATATTTATTGTCGTTAAGCAATTAGTGTTTATTGTGTGCTTTTTTTTTAATTTTTTAAATTATTTTTTAAAATAATTTAATATTTTAAAAAATTAATATTAATTAATATTATTAAAAATTTATTTTAATAATATTAATATTATTAATATTAATAAAAATTATTAATATTAATTATTTTTTAAAATAAAAATATTTTACCTCTCCTCTTGGTGACATAATAATCTTTTACACTTAATTTCAAACTTTAATGTCACCCACATTAATTTAAAAACATCTTTTATTCTTTAATCTGGGTAGCCAAACATAAATGATGATGACAAGGTAAACTACAAAAAAAAATTCAAAACCACAAAAAAAATACCATTCCCGGTTTTGCAGGGTGCCCTTCCGCCATAGGGCACCCCTTTCATCATGGGAATACATTAATAATACACAAATATTTTTCTTAAAACCTTGTTCTCAATCAACTATACATCATCCTCCATCCTCCCAACCTTCACTCAACCCCAAAAACAAACCTAGGAGGAGTAGAAAGCTGTGCCTTTACAATATCTTTAGGCACGCCATTCTAATCCTTCTTTAAAAACATACAAATAAACCACTAAAAATGTATTGTGGGCTTAACTACTTCTAAGTAATGGTGGTTATTTTGTTAACAAACTGTATATCTTTTTAAGGGGAATTTGAATGATAAATGGAGTCACGATTTATATGATGGTGGGGAACCTGCCAGACGATCCAGGTCAATCAGTGAGGGTGCTGCTTCATCCAAGATTATAATTTCAAATCTTGATTTTGGTGTTTCAGATAGTGATATTAAGGTATGTATTGTTTTTTTAATCATATTTTTTTTTATGTTGTGTCAGAGGAGTTGATTTATTACAAGCTAAAACTTTGTAAAACAAGGGGATGACAGAGTACAACAAAGGTAAACAGCAGAGTACCGTTTATAATTCCATTATATGAAAAAAATGAAATAACACAACATCATAGGGAGCTATCCAAGGATAACCTGGAGGCAAGAATTTTGAAAATTGCCCACTAGTAGGGGGTGCCAAAGCAGGGTATATCAGTCAAAAACCACTGACAGGTGGTTAAAATCTATGCATACTTAAAATTGCGCCTGTTGTGTGGAACTCTATTCTGGTGAGTGTTTGGGCAGCTGAGTTCCTAGGGCTGTTTAAAAGTAAGTTAAAAACGCATTTGTTAGCAAGTCTAGATACATTTAAAATTGGCTGATTGGAGACGGCGGTAATTTATTTATTTTTTGGGATTAATAATTTTTTAAACAACTTTGTATGTAGCAATTCCGCTACTAGCATTTTTGAAAGTTTTTTTTTTGGGGGGGGGGCTATTTGAAATTTTTGTAGTTTGTAGTTAAATTAAATTTAAATGAATTATTTATTTTTCTGTTTGAAGCAATCCCAAAACAGAGATAAGCTAAGAAAATCTGGCAACACAATCACACTATGCAATTGGGCTTGAACATCACGACTGAACCTTACCTTGCTTAGAACAGCCAGTTTATATTTCTGAGAGCAGGCACATATATTATCTTTTTTTGTGGGGAGCGTATGGTAAAAAAAAAATGCACAAACAGGATAAGAATGGACAAATTATATTAACAAAAACAGAGACAAAAGGCAAAACAGAAACTAACATCCAATGTGACAACGTTCACCAGGAAAATCCAACAAAATCAAGATAAGTAACGGGACGAACAGTTGTCATACTGGATAATATTAATATGTATTTTTTTTTCCCTGAGGTGAAGTCCAAATATTTGGACCTTTTCTTATTATTAAGAGTTTTTTTTAGTTTTTTCTCCTGTTTCGTTTTAGCCCGGGGATGGGGCTAAGTACTATTTTTCTTATTTCAGAGGGGAAGGAGGTGCAAGTCCACGATCATATAATGATTGCTTTTTGCTCGTAAATAAAATGTAGAGAGAAAAGTAGTTATCCTGTTCTGTTTTAGTTGGGAGTGGGAACCCTCAGGGCTATTTTTATTCTTTCAGAGGAGGAGGGGAGTTGCAAGCTATTGATGTTATAAAACCGGAGACAAGTTGTATGTTGAGAGATATGTTGAAAGATATAGAGAGATTTGGGTTTTCGATGTGTTTGCTGAAGTTCAGAAACAGCCCACCCTCGATATATTCTTTTATTAATAGTTTTTGGTAGAAAATTAAGCTTTAATATTGATAATATTTGTACATTTTAAATAATCATTACTATGATATTTGCTTTAATATTGATAATATTTATTCATTTTAAATTAATCATTACTAGGAGATATTAGGAGATAGGATTACATGTTTAAGGCGCATGTCGAAGGTATTCAGATGCATTAAGAGATTGGGATTTTTTTATTTGATTACTAAAGTAAAAAATATCCTGCTTGTGATGTCCTCTGGTATAATATTTTAAACACGACAGTGAAAAAAAAGCAACGAAAAACAAACAAACTTTTAATAATAAGAAAGTTCCAAATGTTTTGACGGTCACGTTTGGAAACATTTATCAACGGAAATAAAATTATTTAAAAAAAGACCAAATCAAATTAAGTAAAACAAATAAAAGGAAAAAAACGACAACAAGAAAAAAAAACTCATATTGAATATATACAACATGACAACAGCCCGTCAGGAAAATCGAACGAAACCAGGATAACTAACATGACGAACAGTTGTTTTGTTGGATATTAATAATACTTGATCTTTTTTGTCTTTAAAAAATTGATACACAACCTGCTGTTTTGCTGGATTTTTTTATGCTCTATAGAAATGCACATGTTTAATATTTACAGGAGTTATTTGGAGAATGCGGTCCTGTTCGCTCTTCAGCAGTGCATTATGACAAATCTGGGAGGTCACTTGGATCAGCTCATGTACAATTCGAGAGGACATCTGATGCAATTAAAGCATTAAATCAGTATAATGGAGTACCTTTAGATGGTATGCCTTTTTATTTTTTCTGGGCATAAGTCATTTGTTCTCTTGCATCTTTT
>JAQQPU010012570.1:0-25804 GCA_029168905.1 Artemia sp. Kazakhstan ARC1039 | reverse complement strand
TGCCGAACTTCCCAAAAACCTTCCGAAGGTTGATTATTCGTTAAATCAGTTTAGAATTAAATTAAATTTAGGGTGCCAGCATGTGCATTGTTTGCTCTCCTCGTTACTTCACCCAGCATAGAAAGATGGCTCTGAAGTCCATTTATGTGTTCTAGATATCTCTAGAGCTGTTGATTTGGTTTGTCACAATCAATTATGACGTTCATTAACTAGATGTAAATTCTTTTGTTGGATTTGTCCTCAGGGACTGGGGTGTTTTTTATATGTTCATCTTCAGTTTGGCGACACTTTAGTTGTTTTTGTTTTGCAATGTGGATACCTTGAACATATCTTTTCAATATGTGTCTTTGTTCTGTGCTTTCTTGCATTATTCCAGTACGTGTTAGGGGCCTAACAAATATATTTATGCTGTGTTAGCAGATCTTGCAGTATTTATTGGCTATACTAAGTTTGGCCGAGTAAAGTCAAACGAGCTTATTTCTAAACCTTTTAAAGAAATGACCAGAAACCGAACACTCGAAAGTGTGAATATTTTTGTTTTAATCTTAAATACCAAAGCACTGATTTAGATTGTGGAACCTTTCTAGTTAAGTTTGGTTCTTATTTGCTTTGGCTTGGGATTAATATTTACTTTTCTGCTCCTAACTAAAGCCAATTTTTTCCTTGGGAAGACTCTTTTCAATGTATTATGAATGTTTTGTTCTTTTACTGTCCATGCGCTCGCTTTTAAATGGTAATAATATGCTGAATATAAGAGTGTTGTGTTTTCATTATTTTCTATATTTTCGGGGGGTTTCCCTTGGGGGTATAAAACTGTTGGATTATTTTCGAGTTCGGTAAAGCTGATGTACTGACTTTGTGTGAAAAGATATATTTAAGGTTGAACGAAGAATCTTTTCTATGATTGGGTCCATTTCAACCTGTTACACGATTGTTCAAGTCTAGAATGGCACTGAGAATGTTGTTTGTGTGTCTTTTGATTTCTTTTATCTTTTTGGTTTTATTTGCCCTGGTTGTTTTACTTTTCGTAAGATTTATCAGTCTAAGTTAATTTTTGTACTTTTTTTCCTTTTCAGTGTGTTATATTCTGCTCACTAAATTGAAATAACGGGTTAAAAACATATTATTGCTATTATTCAGCGTTTAGCCTGTAAAACTGCGTCTTCATTATAGCTTTTTCAAGCAATGTTGCCCTTGTTTTTTTTTTATTTTAGTTGCTGCTTTAATCTCCATTGGCGCTTTTTTACATTGATCCTTTTTCTCGGCCTCACTTGAGGAGTGTGTACCCATGTATGGCAACTTATTTTATCTTTATTTCATAGCTGAGATAGATCTTAGGAATGTACATAATAAATCGTTTGACAGAGTTCACCAAATCTAGGAACTACTCAATTTGATTCTGGGACCTTATATATTTAGTTCTGGGACCTTGAATTTAAATCTAGCTGCCATCAAGCCATGGCTAATTAAAAAAATCCAAGGCAGATAGTCTGAGTGAGAGGCGAAGCTGGTATAATCCTTTTTCAGGATTGTGTAAAAATGATCTCATTTCACTTGTTGATAGATAGTCCATCATCATCCTAGGGCAGAGCTAAGGTAGATAGTCATAAAACTAAGGGATGATCGAGATTTTAGGGTTGACTCATGACGGACAATGTCCACTGGGGTTGTATGCTAAACGGGGACTGAATTTGCTTGGAATCAAAATACTGAGCTACTGCCAACATGTCTGTATTGTTTGTACATGGGTGTGCCAAATGTTGTTGGCGGGAGGTCAGGTTGATATTAGGCTTATTTTGACGAATTGTAACCAGGTAAAAGACGCCTTGTCAAGTGATTAGCCCAACAACAAAATCTTTGAGACTCCAAAAGCCAGTGCACTCCTTTCATAGGAAGCAAAGCCGAAGCACCTTTTACCCACCCTCAGTATTAGAGGTGGTGTTCTGGCAAAGGTTGAACCAATGACGGGTTTTGAGCCAAGTATTTTCATGGCACTTCCCACTGCTCTTTTTGTTGACTAAGATTTTTAAAAGCAGGACTTCCAAGAGCAGGTTATCTATGCCACCTCCAAAATCATTCGTAACTTAAGTGGCTTTATTCATTAAAAGTCCGATCCGGTGAATGAAAAGCTTTGTAACTTAAGTGGCCTTATTCAGAAAAAGTCCGATCCGGTGAATGGAAAGCTGTTTTCACTTGGCCGATTCTGCCCTAAGAACAATAGTGAAGAAAGGGCTCAAAAAGCTACATGCAAATATGACTTCAGGAAGATGAAAAACGGCTCTAGTCAATTTGTAACTTGTGGAGACGGGAAAAGGAATGAAGACCGGTTTACTTCACTCGGAAATTGATGAGACTCGAGGTTTGCAGTGCAATCTAACTGCAAAATAGTGAAGAAAGGGCTCAAAAAGCAACATGCAAATATGACTTCAGGAAGATGAAAAACGGCTCTAGTCCATGTGTAACTTGTGGAGACGGGAAAAGGAATGAAGACCGGTTTACTTCACTCGAAAATTGATGAGACTCGAGGTTTGCAGCGCAATCTAACTGCAAAATTAGAATTTAAAATTTGGCTTATTGAACGGAGTTAAATTAACGGCAATCACAAACATAAGCAAACAGTACAACAGCAACAAAGAAATTCAAGGATTTAAAGCTAGTCTACGTGATCAATAAAGTGTTTCATGAATCGTAAGTAAATTTCCTATTGAAGCTGTGCATTTATGTACAAAGTATTGACTATTTATCCTAGAAAATTGTTTGAACATCGATTTGGTCTTATACAGCAGATATTAATTGGAAAAAAGTAATGCCATTAATTTCTCAGAGGCCTAGGCTAATAGTGCTGCATTTCTATTCTCCAGAAATAAACTATACAATCTGAAAACAAGGCTGGGTCACTTTAGAGCGCTGTAGAATATTCACCAGGTATTCCTTAAGGCATACGAATTAACTTTACATCTCTCCTAAATGGTGAAATACATCCTGAATTCAGTAACAGTTTTGGACCTCTTGAACTGGGGGGTGGGGAGGGCAAGGTATAGAAAATTCAAAAATTACAGTTGTAAGATTTTTTAGTCAATTAAGAATCCTAATAGGAGTGTACAAATATAAAGTTAAAGGAATTTAGGCTAATGTCAGAAAAATGGGGGGGGGGGTGGATACCCCAAGACAGCAGATAAAAGGAGGAGATCTTGTTACTACACTAATATTGTGTCATACTGTAGTAAAATACGGGCAGGCCAAAAATCCATCTTCATTTTTCTGGAATTCTGAAGAAAAGGGGTCTTTTACCCTACCCTATAAGCTAGCCTATAGGAAATCCATGGTAGGCCTAAACATTCCTACCCTTTCTCTTATAACTAAGTAATTTTTTCTCTTTTACATAATTTAGCTTGGAAGAAAGGGAACAAATCACTTGATATCTTCTTTTGTGCTTCTTCCATAATTAATAATTGCTTCTTGAGCACATTCCTTTTTGAGTCCTTAATGGGGCCCTAAAAGGTTAACTTAATACCCTGCCCATAGTTTTTAGACTATGATGTAGATTATGTCACTTTTTTCTTCAAACTTATTTAAAAGTTTGGCAAAATAATTGAAAATTCCCTAGTTGTATGCAATTAAGGGTACATATTTGTACAATAAAGAGAAGAAGGTAAAGCTCATTTCCAACAGAAATAAATATCATATTTGGATTCAAGATGAAATTCTGATTCTAAAAATATGTCTATTTCTTAGCTATTTCATTAGTGAGATAATCAGGAAATTTACCTTAAAAACTTTAAATTCAATTTCAAGTCCATAACTTTAAAGTTGCATTCCAAAGATATTGATTCATTCCAAGTGCATACTTCTTCCTAAAATTACAAGCATTCTGGAAACTCATTTTGGCTTCACAACAATTCTTCATCTTCAACAAGTCTTTCTAATATCTGGCCAATCTACTCACACATATTTCAAAAGCCAGAACAAGCTTTAAAACTTGATGCAGGCCTTGAATCCAAATTTGCTGATGAAGCCAAGACAAACCCAAAGAAGTTTTGGCAGTACATCTCTAGCCAAGACCATAATAGACAATGTATAAAAAAACTCATAACAGAGCAAGATAGAGAAATTACAGATAGTAACAAGCTTTCTAACTCACTGAACTTATAATTTGTCTCAGTTTTCACCCCTGAACCTGGTGGCCCTTTACCTTCTCTACCAAAATACAATATAAAAACCCTAATGGAAGTACAATTACAAAAGTTATATTTTATCAAGTCACCAGGACCCAATACTATGTATCCCAGGCTACTAGAAGAAATTGCAGAAGTGAAAGCAGATCTCATAACAAGAATCTTCCAGATGTCACTTATATCTAGAGAGCTACCAGCAGACTGAAAAGTGGCCAACCTAACAGCAGTATTCAAAAGGTGATTGCACCAAGTCTGAGAATTATTCAAGTCTTGAGATTCAGTTCTTGAACATTTAACCATCAACAAGATCTTGTTGCCTAAGCAGCATAGATTCCAATCAGGAAAATCAGTCAAAATGAACATATTGGAATCATACAAAGTACTTACAAATCTGATTAACCAATAATATTCAGTTGACCTACTGCTGCTGGACTTTGACAATGTACCTCATAGTTGACTGCACTCCAGATTATCTGCTGCCAGCATAAATTCAGCCATGATAGACTGGCTAATGAATTTCCTCATCAACTGCAAGCAGAAGGTCCATTTTCTCAAGAATGGTGGCCAACCTTTCTACTCTGATGAGGCTATAGCAATGAGAAGGGTAACACAGGGAATTGTACACATAGACAGGCCACAGGATTGGACTCAAAACTTTCTTCTCTAATTCAATACAACCAAATGCTGTATTTTGAACCTTTCATCAAACATCCCAATGACTACCTACTCAATTTTCAATCCCATCACTAAAATAAGGAAGCATCTAGAGCAGGGGTGGCCAACCTGGAGTCCATGGGCCACATGCAGCCCACTGCAAACATTTGTGCAGCCCATGAGATTCATNGCCACATGCAGCCCACTGCAAACATTTGTGCAGCCCATGAGATTCATCACCTTATTATATTTGGCACCCTCATGATCCATGCACATCTTGGATCATCACAGATTCAATGTTTCACCCTTAACAATATTGTTTATCAATGTGTATAGCCAAAATAACATATTATTATGTTGTATAGCCCAAGTATTATCAATGTATTGTGTTATGCAAGTAGATATAAAAACAGTGAATTACATTTGATCACATGCACTTGTGCATCAACAATTTAAGGATTTTCTGAAAGAATTAGATTCTGAATATGATGATGTTATGTACTTCAGTTAAGTCAGATGGTTAAGTTATGGAAGATGTTTACAGCAATTTTATCAGTTATGAGAAGTAATTGAATTGCTTATGAATGACAAACAACAAAAAATGAATGACAAAAAAAAAAAGATCTGTGCCAGAATCAAGAAAGGACAAGTGGTTGTCACATTTATGCTTTTTAGTGGATATTGTCAACAAACTCAATGAATTAAATATATCATTGCAAGGAAAAGATAACATCAGTCAATACATTGGATCACATTAGAGCATTACAGAAGAAATTTTTGTTATTTGAAACACAATTGAAAATTCATAATGCTCACCACTTTCCATTGTTGAAAGAATTTAAGAAGTCAAAATGTAACAATTATATCAAATATGCAAAAGAAATAAGAAAACTTGCAGATGTTTTTGAAAGCTAATTCAATAATTTAGAGTTGGAAGAAATATACAAAAAATTTTTGAAATATATTCATCTCCTTTTTATGTCGAAATTGAGTCTGTCCCAGAATATCCCCAAATGGATCTGATTGACATACAGTGTAATAATAAATTAAATGCATATTTGAAAATTCAGAATTGAAAATAGGTTTTTTTTTAACATTTACATCACAAAATAAAAATTATCCAATTTAAGAAATTTGGTAAAAAAAAGTTGTTAGTGCTTTTGGTTCAACTTACACCTGTGAATTTTTTTTTTTTTTTCAAAAATGAAATTAACAAAACATAGTCAAACATAATGGATGATAACCTGTAACACCAATTATGATGTGCAAATACACAAATTGGGATTGACTTGCAAAAGCTAAGAGAAAAAGTGGAGAAATAAATATTGCACTTGTGAAATAAATATTTTTCTATGATTTTATTTTTTTTTTTTTATTGTTAATATTATGTTTTTTAAAATACACATTTAGTATCATTATTACTATTATTGTTATATTATCTATCTTTATGTGTAAAAATAATAGTAAACATAATTAATAAAAATTTATTATTTTTCAATTTGTTACTCCAAAAAATATCTATAATAGGTCTAAATCTTATATGGGTATATATAATTTTATACGCAGCCAGCAGAGTTATGATGCATTTCCAAAGTGGTCAACAAGATAATATGGGTTGGCCCCCCCTGATCTAAGGAATGGACAAGAAGAAAGGGACCTTTGTGTCATCTTTGGTGACAAGTTGAGGTTTTGTAGCCATGTTCAGCATGTTGTTTCCCAAGCAATTTCCATCTTTGGCCTATTGAAACAGACCATCAGTAGCTGAGAGTCAACAATATTTATGAAATTGTATAAAGCTCTTGTTAGACCCCATCTCAAATTTGGCAAGTGCCTTGCTGGACCCTCTTATTGGCAAAAACTCTAATATCTTCATCAGCAGCCATACTATCAGCTTTCATTATGCAAGAGGACACTCCAAGAAGCTTCCAAAGTTAATCTCCCAATCAAGAATCTGTCAAATGTATTTCTTAAGAAGAGTTATAAACCACTGGTATGAATTGAATGAATGACTTGACTGTCAGCACTCCTTCCATCCAGTCTTTCAAATATCAACTCGACAAGGAGTGGGAGATGAGTTAGTGGAGGTCATCTTAAAGAACAATGTTGGCACAACGTATTATTTGTTTTTTGGACCAGAGCTCATTCAATTGAAAAATCAAAAGTTCTAGTATCCTTTTAATAATCAAGTGATTGGAGGGCAACCAGTCCCCCCCCATACCCATTATTTCCCCAAACACATCCAATAAAAAATTTTGAGATGGCCGTTTTGTTCAGTATATTTGAAAGATCTAGTAATTATGCCTTTGGGGATGACACCCCCTCCCCCCAACATCCCTCAGGGCAAGGGCTATAAGTTACACTAGTTGCCCATTGTTAACAGTTAAGGTTTTTATAGAAGGGGTGGTCATATAAACCTCAGAGGTGGCTCAATCAATTGGAAATCAGAAGTCCATGCTTCCNACCTCAGAGGTGGCTCAATCAATTGGAAATCAGAAGTCCATGCTTCCTTTTTAAGAGTCATAAGTGATTAGAGGGCAAAGAGCCCCCCCGCCTCTACATCATCCCCAAATGCATCAAATATACATTTTTCAGATAACTATTGTGTTAAAAAAAGTCTAATCATATAACAAGGCTTTCAGGGTTTAAACAACCCTTTAGAACCCAAGAGCAATGGTTGTAAGTTATGCCCCAAAGGCATATAAGATTTTATGTAAGGGGTGATTATATAAACTTTAGAGGAGGCTCATTTGATTGAAAATTTAAAGTTCTAGTTCCCTTTTAAGAGTCAAAAGTGATGAAGGGCAACTACATTCCCCCCTCTTGACATCCTCTTTTCCCCAAATACCACCACTACAACTACTACTACCACTAAAACTACTGGTTCTGTAGTGAGTACTATCAAGGCTGAGGATATTGAAATAAACTTTTAGTAAACATCCAAGGGAAAAATGAACTAAATCAAAACGTACTGTGTGCATAGAGATACTTATATGGGTGTATCAGCAATATTTTTGGAACAGCTTACCATATCAAGAGGAATCTTCTGGGGCAGAATGAATAAAATGTTCAACTGGCCAAAAGGCAACATGTACCTGCTACTACTGCTATTAATACCTACTACTGTTGCTATGACTACTACTATGATTCTAGTAAAATTAAGGCTATGTGAATGAAGGTGAAAATTTGACAATATTGAAGGGGAATTTTAACTAAATCAAAGCATATTATGTACATGCAGGATGTCAACAGAGCCTATCTAAATAATGGATTTGATTATTAAGTTAGAGCTTTCAGAGAGTGATTAAAGGCAAAGATGAATGGACAAAAATGTAATATGTGCATGCCACCACTAACACTGCTACCTACCACTCCCACTTTTACTAATTCTACTGCTACTGCTATGGAACTACTCCAACTACTACTTCAATTGCTGCAACTTGCAAGACTTAGAGGCTTATGAAGAAAAAGGTATCAAAAGGGCACAATAGTAATATTTTTGGAGCAGTTTAGCATGTCAAGGTGAAACTTCTCGGATGTCATGAAAGGGATGTTAAACTGACTAAAAGGCAACATGTACATGCTACTACTGTTGTTAATACTCCTGCTACTACTGCTACTACTACCACTGATACAACACTAATACTGCTACTACCATCACAACTACCTGTGACACTAGTACTATTTAGGCTAAGTTTATGACAGTGAAAACTTGAGAGAATATTGAGAGCATATTTGAACTAAATAAAAAGACCCTATGCTTATCTCAAGAATTGATTTGGGTACTAACTTGGAACTTACAGAGAATGCTTAAAGGGGAAGATCAATTGACCAAAAAGCAATATTTGCACACTTTTACTAGTACTACTTCTACTACTATGTTCACCTACTACTATTACTATTGCTCTAACTACTACTTATTTATTTATATATTTTATTCAATAAAGGAGGAAGCCATAGGCTTGTTGCATGACAAACGCAAAAAATAACAGCTCAAACAGCAGCACTGCAAAACACAAAAAAAAAAACAAACAAATTCATCAGTAAAAAACAACTATGCAACAACTATATTACAGAAACTGTTTTTCATAAAACTCAGTTTCAACAAGAGCACTCTTTAATGATTGCACTGAAGATAGAATACTTCTATTGCAAATAATTGTGAGGCTAAGAGCATTAAGATGAAAATTTCAAGAAGTATATAAATATACAGGTTATCAAAAGGACATATCAGCAATGTTGTAACAATAGCTAATTGTTTTAAGTTGAAACTTCCAGGACTTGATGAGAGGGATGTTCAATTGATCAAAAGGCAATGTTTTAATGCTTCTGCTGCTATTAGTGCTATTACTATTGATGCTACTACTAGTACTACTTATACTATATACACTATTACTGCGACTACTATTACAGTTATACCTAAGGGTATGAAGGTGGAATTTTCAGGGGGGAAGGTGAACTGAATCATAACACATTGTCTGTATGCAAGTTGTGGCATATCAGCAATATCTTAAGAACAGTTTTGTGTGTATAGTTGAAATTTATAGGGCTTTTTGTGGGGGATATTGAACTAACCAAAAGACAATGTTTGCATCCTAATGCTGCTACTTCTGCTCATACTACTATTACTACCTGTGCTAATACTGCTGCTACTATAGCTAGGGGTATTAAGGCGAAAATTTCGGGGAATATTGGAACTTTGTTGATTTAAATCAAAACACACTATGCCCACACAGGTTGTTAAGAGGATATATCAACAATGCTTCAGGAATGATTGATGATATTAAGCTTTAATTTGAAGCCTAATCAGTTAATGTGCAGAAATAATATCAAGTAATCTACCAAATGTAAAACTACCACAAATCACCATCAATAAATAAATGAAACCCAAAACGAACAGAAATTAGAATAAATAACCAAGTCAAACTTGAAACTAGTAGAAATTAACATGAGTAGGACTGACAATTCCCATACCTTCTGAAGATAATAAGATAAATTGTGCTTTAATGGAAAAAAATGCATATGAATGTGCATTGTCCTTTCAATATACATATGCTGGTATTCTTTCCTCAATGTCTTAATAATTTTCAATTTATCAAAGTCAAAAAGTTAAAACATTTGAAGAGTATTTTTTTTTTCAGTTAAGTGCAAATTATGTTCTGATCTTGAAAAGGTATGGGGGTGTCAGCCCTACTCATGTTAGTTTCTGGTCATTTCAAATTTGGCCTGGTTATTTCTGATATGCTCAAAATACCTTCAATCCAAAATTTTGATGTAGCCATTTTGTTCAAAATAGTCCAACGGTCAAATAACTAGGGCCTTGGGTTTGATAACCCCTCCCCCAGCCCATGGGGCAAGGACTATAAGCTATGGAAGTTGCTCTTTATTGACATATAACGTTTTTGTGGAAGGGGTGGTTTTATAAACTTTGGAGGGGTCTTATTCTATTGGAAATCAGAAGTTCTAATGCCCTCTAAAATATTCAAAGTGATTGGAGGGTAACCACCACTTTTTTTCCCCAAATGCTTATGATCGAAAATTTTGATATAGCTATTCTATTCAAAATAATCCAAAGGAAAAATAACTATGCCTCTAGGGTTGACAGAACCCTCCATAGCCCCTGGGGCAAGAATTGTAAATTATACAAGGTGCTCATTTTTAACATGTAGGCTAAGGTTTTGTGGAAGGTATGGTCATATAAACTTTGGATGGGGCTCCATGGATCAGAAATCGAAAGTTTTAGTTCCTTTTTTTTCAAAGTCCAAAGTGATCAAAGGGAAACCAGCCCCACCCCTTCACACTTTTTTCCCCAAAGGCATCAGATCAAGGTAGCCATTTTGTTCAAAATAGTCCAAAGCTCAAATAATTTTGCTTCTGGGTTTGGTAACTCGCCCCAAGCCTGTAGGGCAAGAACTGTAAATTATGTAAGCTTTTCATTGTTAACACATAAGGTTTTTGTGGAAGGGGTGGTTGTATAAACTTTGGAGGAGGTTTATTTAATTGGAATTTGAAAGTTTTTGTTCCCATTTTTGGAAAGTCAAAAGTGACCAGAGGGCAACTAGCCCCCACAGCCCCAGGCTAAGCTATATAAATTTTGCAATTTGTCCATCGTTTACATCCAGGATTTATTCTTAGAAAAAGGGAAATTTTTGATTCTGAATGCATCCAAAAATGCTAAGGGCATTAAGGTGAAACTTAGGAGAATGTTGGGGGGTATTTTACACTAAATCAAGTGCACTATGTCCATCTAGTTTATCAGAAAGGAGGATCTGCAGTATTTTAAGAACAGCTGAGGGTATTGAGTTGAAACTTTCATGACATATTGAGGAGGATGTTGAAAAGTGGTTGGAAGGTTGCCAGCCCCCTCCCAAGACCTTTTTTGTTACCCTCACTCCAAAAATAGTTGATCAAAATTTTGAAATAGACATCTTGTTCAAAATAGTCAAAAGCTCAAATAACTATGCCTGTGTGGATGACATTGCTCCCCCCCCCCTCAGCCTTGGAGAGGTATGCTGAACACAATAAAGTGCACTGTGTGTGTGCTGATTGTCAGAAGGACGTATCATCAATATCTAAGGAACAGCTGAGGGTGTTAAGTTGAAGATTTCAGGGCATAATGAGGGGGATGTTGAAGAATTATTGGAGTGTAACCAGCCCCCCTTGCCCTTTTTAGATGCTCCTCTCCTTCATTGGTGATTAGAATTTTGAGAAAACGATTTTTTTTTTCAAATCAGTCAAAAGGTTTAGTAACTATGCCTCTGGAGACGCAATGCCCCCAACAATCCCTAGAGTAAGGATTGTAAATTATGCAATTTTCCCTTTTTTTACATGTAGGATCTATTATTTGGAAAAGGAGAATATTTGATTCTATGTGTGTTCAAAAAGGCAATGGGTGCTAAAGCGAAACTTTGGGGAATGTTGAGCAGCATGTTACACGAAACCTAAAGATACTATGTGTATCCTGTTTATCAAAAATGTGTATCTGCAATATCCCAAGAACAGCTGAGGTTACTAAGTTTAAACTCTCAGGGCATGTTGAGGAGAATGTTGAAAAGTGGTTAGAGGGAAACCCGCCCCCTCCCATTCCCTTTTTAGATGCCTTCCCTTCAAAAGTATCTTATTGAGATTTTGGATTAGCCGTCTTGTTCAAAATAGTCGAAATGTCAAATAACTATATTTCTGGGGATGACTTAACCCCCACAGCCCCTAGGGCAAGTGTTGTAAGTTATATAAGTTGCCCATTGTTTATATATAATGTTAGTTGTTGGGAAAAGAGGGCATGTTTGATCCCGAGTCTCCTAAAAGGCTATGAATATTAAGGTAAAACTTTTAGAAATGTTGAGGGGGATGTGCAACAGATCAAAGCACGCTATGTACAGGAGGGTTTTTAAAAGGCCACAACAGCATTATCTAAGTAACGGCTATGGGAATTAAGTTGTAACTATACAGGTTTGTTGAGAGGGATGTTGAAAAAGGAACAAAGGGTAGTCCTCTCCTTCTTGCCCTTTTAGATGCTCCCTTAACACGGATAAAGATGTTAAAAATCTATTTTATTCGAAATTGTCACGACGTCTAATAAGAAAATTTTGCAAAATGTTGATCAAAAAGTCAAAACAAACCAAATATATCCAAGTTATCAAAAAGCAACATTTTAAGAATGGGTAAGGGTATTAACTTTAAACTTTCAGGGCCACTGCTGCTACACCTACTATTGCGTCTGCAAATGAGACTGATTGTGACTACGACTCTGACTACTTTCAAACGTGACTGTGACCGCCTGTAACTGCTATTACATCTTATTTATGACTACTTTCAGGGAATATTGGAGGAGATGTTAAATTTTGGAAATTTTATGTTGAAAAAGTATGACTTTGATGTTTTGATACTTCGATGAAAATTTGAATGTTAAAAAAGAACTTTGATGTTGGAATGGGGAATGTTAAAAAACTTGAAATTTTGGCAGTAAAAAAAAACAACAAAAAAACAGAAATTAATTCAAAAATCTTCACGGAAAAGAAGTTCTTTAAGGAAAAGTAAAGAACTATATTAAACTTAAGACCAGCAAAATTAAATTCTTATAATAATTCAAACTCAAAAGGACCAGAAATTGCTATTAAAGAATAAGTGAAACCCAAAATCATAGCTAACAAACATACAAAAAATACTAATATAAATGAATAAATGAATCTTAAAACAAGTAAAACTTAAATTAAATTTTCAAATCAAACTTAAAACGAACAAAAATCACTACAAACAAGAGTTTGGCTAGCCTCTTTCTCCCTCCCTTAACTGTAAAATTCTAAAGCCTACTGCGTCATTTGTGCTTTACTGAAAATGAATTTTCTGTTGTACTTAAAATCTTGAATTGTTGAGCTTCCAGCAGTTAGTATCATTATATGTCAAATATTCAGTTTAATTTTACTAGAAGACATATCCAAAGAAGACATATAGTCTTCAATAAAAAGCAAATGACGCAGTAGGCTTTAGAGTTTTAAAAAATGGGGAGGGGAAAGGGTGCAGTGGCCAAACTCTGCTGATTTCTCGTGATTTTTTTTTCGTTTTAAGTTTGATTTGAATGTTCAATTTAAGTTTTGCTCGTTTTAAGATTTATTATTCATTTATATTATTTGTCAACAACTATTGGTTGTAAGGCATTTAAGAGGATTATAACTAATAGGACATCCAGGTTTTAGGACCTAGAAGTGACTGGGGGGGGGGGCAGAACAATAGATATTGTCACTCTACTGTTCCACTATCTATTTTGTTACTTAAAAAGGCCACTAGAATTTTCAGTTTCCAGTTGATAGAGCCCTCTGTTAATAATCTAAAACCACATGTTCAAAGGAGTCACCCCTTGCGGAAAACAAACAAATAAAACCCCTTCTCTGACTATCCTTCCCAGAAGAATACGATGTTTCGTATTTTTTAGATAGGTATTTAAACCTCTGTTACAGGATCTTGAGGTATGCTGAATTTGATGTTGTTGTCTAACTTTTGTCAAGATGTTTATCTTAATAAATTCAAACTTAAAGTATTTTCATGGCAATGAATTTCATTGTCAATATATATATATATATATATATTCAGTTTATATCAGAGGGACCAGATTGCCCCTAGGCATGTGTCTTCTCCACCATACCCCTCTCACTATCTCTGTACACACGGACATGTTTTACCTCAATTTATGACCATTCAAGTAATATTTAGTTAATGGTTCTTAATGATTGAATCTTAACCATTAAAAACCATTAAGATTGCAGGTCATTTCTCCTAAATTGAAATTTGGGAGAAATGAAAAATGAAGTATAAAATTAAGTAGTTGGATTTATATGAAGTAATCATATTTCATTTTTTTGCTTATATTTATCAGCAAAGCTGTATATCTACAAAACTTATTTTTATTTCTTTTGATCAAGTCACTGTATTGCTACATGGTTTAACATTTTGAGCCTCATTATAGAGGCTTTTAAGAATTTTTTTTTTGCCAGTATAAATTTGGTCTGAGACTTGGTAGATGCTTATGGGGCTCATGTCCTTTACACAATTGTATTTCTAGTATGGAAGGCACTACCCTGCAAGAGTTGGCATGGTTTTTAAAGATTGTTCTTATTGTTTTTCATCCCCAATTATGAAAAGACTTGAAAGTAGTGAGATGGCAAGAAGGCTGGAGCTAATTCTACTACCCAAACTATTTTTTGCCAAACAAAGAGTTTTAACACAGTCTCCATATTCTGCTGTTGTTCCAGATTTATGGTGGATTGTGTAAAAAAAAAAGGTATTTCAAGGTAATTCTTAGAGCTATTTTGTTGACTTCTATTGAATCTTTTTGATTTGTGTTGACATTTATATTTATTCATATTATTAAGTAATGTCGGTACTTCTTCATTATCTGGTACACGACGCTATATACTGTATAGGGAAATGCTAAAAGAAACCAGTCAAACAGGTATTTGCAATAGATAAATGGATCGCAAAGAGTGGTTTGTCTTTGCGTTTAAAATATTTAAACTATTGTGTTTTGGGAGGTACCTATGTTAGATTAGGTACTTGATATATGCTATGCTTCCCCCCCTCCCCAATGTGCAAATATTTAGCCCAAATTAGTTTCTAAACTATTATATTTTCATCCTATTTTATTTTATTAGCACCAACCAAACTTGACTTCTTTCGTGTGTACCATGTAATGAATAAGTACCGTTATGTCTGTTTATGAACGGAAATTTATAAAATGGAAAGATAATTTCTTAGGTCATTCTGAGTTGGAGCATTAGCACCAACCAAACTTGACTTCTTTCGTGTGTACCATGTAATGAATAAGTACCTTTATGTCTGTTTATGAACGGAAATTTATAAAATGGAAAGATAATTTCTTAGGTCATTCTGATTGTTGGACGTAATTGGAAGAAGATGATTAAGCTCACCTGAAGCTCTGGTTTCAGGCATTAATTGTTGAATTAGGTGATATTTTGATTGTCCAAATTAAGTCAAAATAATTAACTGGAAGGAGCTTAAACCCCTTCTTCCAATTAATTATATTTATTTTGATTTTCTTTCGAATGTTTATCAAGAATGTATATTGACATAAATCCGATGGTGAAATCAAATTTCAGCCTTTGTTATATAGTACACTAATTATAAATATCGCAGGAGAAGTTAAGTGAAAAAGGAAAAGTGGCCAATTTTACCTGGACGGCTCCTTTAGACCTACCGTGGGGATTGACAATCCCTCACCTCTTTAGCACCCTATGTGCAGTTGTTGCAAGTATATATGGCTCAGAAACTATATTACGAGCCTAGAGATTTAAGTCAAACTATTAAAAGAATAAAGAACAAACAATTTGACCTTTTCCTATTTCTAATTTAGATATTTATTATCAGTATTATTATCATTACTATGGGCTGATTCACAAAACTGAGTAGAGGTTTAAGCCACAAAGGCTTATTGTCTCCTTACCGCCTAAAACAGAAAAAATAATATAGCACCAATATCTAATGGGCTATTGGTGCCCCCTCGGGCATGGTATTTGGGGTAGGTTGACTACCACTTTTTTTCCTTTATTGAAGAGGTTTCCTTGGTAGCGTCAAGGTGTCTGCCACTGTTTCCTCTCATCCCGAGAGATGGCGACTGAAATTAGTAGTAGTAGGCCCCTCTTTGTGCCTAAAACTTTCAGGGGCTGCATGAGAAGGTTTTCACCGCTACCCCCATGCTCAGTTAATTGAAGGAATCTAGACTGAGAAGCTTCATTGATCAAAACAGCATTGAAATATAGCAAAGTAAACACATACACAGTTCAATACGCCTTTTTTCGGTCATCTATCTTCAAAAGTTCAAATCACGCGGATGGGATGTATAAGCTATTTATATTTAAGTATGCTTGATTTTTGCTGTAGATCTAGCGTTACTGAAAAATTTCCATTGAAAATGATGTTTTAAAGTCAATATTCTGACGGAGGTGCTTTCTTACACCTAAGTCCACCCGAGCTCTGAGTCTAACGTCGCTCAAATCCTCCATGGAAAGCGATGTTTTCAAGTCAAATTGACTAACGGAGACGCTTCTATACACCCAAACCCACCCCTTTTCCCCTCCTGGACATTTATTTTTTATGAACTTGTAGACTTTTTGTACAGGGTGAAAAAATTTCTCAGAAATGGACTTAAAGTTCAAGTATGTGTTTGGGAAGCTATTTTCAGCCTAATGTCCCCATTCCCTCTCTGCTTTTTAGGTCTAAAAGAATTTGGGAAAATAGGTCCTAATCTTGAATGGAGATTCAAATTTGGCTTTAGCGGTCGGTTTAAATGTTTGAAACCACTTTAGTAAGTCCTGCAATTGAAAAAAAACTAATTTAAAAGTTAAGACCTTTATTCACAGAAAAGACAAGAAAAGAGAGGTGTGAAACAAAATATGTTTCTTCTTTTTATCTCCAAGTTCGCTTAAAATTCGAAAATAATTTTCATTTTCTTGCCATCAGGAAGAAGATTTGAATTTTCTTAGAACTAGAATTGAGAGTGTGGGGCCTCGAATATTTTTGAATTGTTATGGATGCTACCTGAGATGTTACTAGCTATTTTTATATTTTTTTTGGGGGGGGGGGGTAATTAATTTTACAGACCTTCTTGACATTTTACCGATTACTTTTATTTCATTGGTTAACACAATGTTAGTTTCCTTCTTAGAGTATAATCTGGAGAAGAATTGCTTCCTATATTGCTTTACCCTAAGAAGCATCTGTACAACTAATTAGTCACATACCAAAACCACTATGAACAGTGTTCGACATTAAACTTCTGCATTCTACTGGAACAGTGGTCGAGTTTCAATTCTTATAGTATCTGTTTGTTGATAGTGAGTCACTTTTATCGGAATCTAACGGTTTTCTTTAACTATTGCACCAAACCTACCTCGAGGAACCAGTCCCTTAAAGTACCAAAGACATTAAAATGAAATCTGATTCATTAAATTGGTTTAGTGGAAACTTGCACAACCACATACGTCTTAAAAAATTAGGAAAACTAGGGAAGTCAATTTATTATGAAAAAAAGCTCCACACACCGTTTGCAGTTTTAGCACTTAGCGCGCACTAAGTTTGAAAATAAGGAACGAGTGTAAAAAATCACCACAAAATGAGTGACAAAGAAATGTATGTATTATTGAATAGCTAAAATCTAAGCTATGCATCAATACGGCTATTGTTAAAAAAAATTCAAGGTTAACGCTTCAAATTATTAGTTAGTTGACTTACCTACAAGAATATCTTTTTAGAAAAAACAACTTATCCTTTTTTGTTATAATTTTTCCTCTGCTTTCCATGTTTTTCCATGTTTTTTTCTGATTTCAGAAGTATCACTTTTATGCTAATTTTTGTCGGGAAAAGCACAAATATGGAATTCAATTTTTTTCCTTAGGCGCCATGATGAAAATCTCCCAGACTTAATGCCTTTTGAGTATTATAGGCTAATATTACTTATCAAAAGAAAAGCCTAAGCCTTCGGTGTATTAACCCTGTTCCAAATAGTACGTGATTAACAACTGGGATTTAACGGATTTTATATATTTGAATTTTACGAGAGAAAAGTATCGTCAAATTTCTCCAACTAGTTTACTCTTTTTTTTCACCGTTATGTGTGACAACAATGGTTAAAATTGCACAACAAAAATTTTGTAACAACCAAAAGAAGAATCATAGAAAATCCCGGTTTTCAAATTTGAATAGACCTAAGGAGGCAGGGGTTAAAAATTGTTTTTGTTTTTATGTCCTTGGTACTTAAGGACTTTAATATTCTCTTGCAGCTAAATCCTAATTATATATATTATAGGATGTCAAGTGTTGTCTGGAGTTTTCTTTGCAGTCCTCAGATCAGAATGTTCCTTCTTCTGCTTTCCCGGAAGAACTATCGCTTTGAACATGACTTGGTGAATGAACATGATTGTCACAACAAATTCAAAGCAAGTAATGCAATGATGCAAAGCTAAATTCTCTTCGTTCATTCTTTTGTTCTCATTCTATTCTATTAGCTGCTCATGAACTTCAACAATGAAGCTAAACCTGGCCCCCTATGTTCTCAAGCTCTTGGATCTAGGCGCTGCTCTTGCCATTGACGAACTTCTTAGTTACAGTATCGACTGTGCATTCTCAAATGCTCGCTTGTAAGCTATGGCTTGCTTCATTCCTCTTGAAATGAGGACACAACTTCTGTAGGAATAATAACACAAAGTTTGTTCGCACTGGAACTGTTGCTGCAACCGTGTTCCACACTAGGGTCTTATAATTGAGCTCTGCACCTAATATAGCGAATTTTTTTTCCAGTTTGGCTGATGAGTATGCCTGGACTCATTGTTTAGTATCTTATACATTATTAGCATACTCATAGATTTACGCCCTTTTCATGGTTGCAGTAGTGGCTGCAAACTAGTAAAGAGCAAACCATAGTCCATAGTAACCCAAAGTAAAAAAAAATGCGTTTTGGAAAAAAATGTCACCTGACACTGATTCAGGAATGGCAACTATTATTTTGGTTCGTCATAAAAGTAAAATTTTATTCCGAAAAAAATTTATGGTGTTAAAAAAAAAAACCCGAAACCCAAGGCTGTATCCAGGGGGTGGGGGGGGGTTAGGGGGTTTGAACCCCCTCAAAATGTCTGTCTGACTCGTAAAAAACGTAACAAAAATGAATACATTACAGAAATTACAGTCCCCTACTTTGAACAGTAAGGAAAATCCCTCTTTTGCATGGGTAGCACTGATTTGTTTCTCGTTTTTTTCCTAACATGGCTAGCGAGTGACTAGAACATCATAGAGAGATGTTTAATAGCTCATTCTAACGGAAATTAAATTTGCTAGTGCCCTTTTTTAAGTGACGAAAAAGATTGGAGGGCAGCTAATCCCCCTCCAGAAAGGTCCCCTCCCCCAAAATCACTTGATCAAAATTTTGAGATAGCCATTTTGTTCAACATATTTCAAAGGTCCAATAACTTCAACATATTTCACAGGTCCAATAACTATGGTTTTGGCGATAATTTGACCCTCCATAATCCCTGGGGAAAGGGCTGTACGCTGTATCGGGTGTACCGGTTTCGCACGTGTCGGTGTCAGGAGTATTGGTAACGCGACTATGAGTATCGGCCATATCGGTATCGGGTGTTTTTTCAATGATTGTTGCAACAGTAGCTGCAACCTAGTAAAGAGCGAACCAAAACCCCTTAGTAACAAAAGTTTTAAAAATTGTGTTTGGAAAAATTACCATCTGGCACTGATTCAGGAATGGTAAATATTATTTCGGTTCATCTTGAAAGTAAAAATATATTGCGAAAACTAGTTTATTTTTCGTAATTCCGAAAAACCTGAAACCCCTGGAAAAGGGGTCACATCACAATGAAAGGGCACCATCGGAATCAGCATGGTCAATAACCTAAAATAGAGTAAATACAGTCCCCCAACTTGAATACCAACGAAAATCACTTTTTTGCATTGGTATCACTAATATGACTCCTTTTTTTCTACCAGGGCTAGGGGGTGAGTAGAAACCCCCTAACCCTTCCTCTTTAGTCTCTTTCGGTGGATTTCGTATATATATTCTATGGAGTTTGTTTAAATTAAAAACGAGCAGAGGTTAGTTTAAAAAACAAAAGTTTTTCTAAGGGAAGTAAAGAGTGAAGTTGAAACTTATAACACTTTTCATAGTCTTACAGGAGTTGTGATATCAGCAACTTTCAGTATTCAATTAAAATATCTTAGGCATAAAAATAAATATTATCTTAGTAAGTTTAAAGTCATTAAACAGCATACAAAAATAATGGATTGATTTATCAGTTAACATAATATGAACTCTGGAAATTCGGTTATTTCTCTCTATACAACAGAGATTTTCAAGTTATGATACAAATTGTAAAGCGAGTTTGTAGTGATACTACTGTCAAGATTGCTTCACTTCGAACTTGTCTACAAAATAATCATTAAATGTCCTTTTCAGATCCGAAACGACAGTCAATCTTCGGACTGAGCTCATTGTGCAGAAGTGATGTCAAGTTATACAAAAAAAAAAAAAAATACAGTAACAATCCTAAAATGCTTTATTTTTTAATGTTAAAAGTGTCCTTAAATGGTTTGCTTTTCCTGTACCAAAACTCCTATATTGTTTTGTATTTTCAATAAAACGCTAGTTTTGTTTAATCCTACAAACATAGGAATATGTCACAAGTTAGTATATTTGCACTATTTTTGTCAATATATGTAGATAGGCTGTGAAGTAATAATTTTTGTTCGCTTTAAGTTTCAACTTCGCTCTTTACTTCCCTCGGAAAAACTTTGTTTTTAAATTAATCTTCTAAGAATTCTTGAATTTGTTTGTAGTTTTTCTCGTTTTAAAAAAAAATTAAACTAAAACTATGGTTAATAGCTTCTCCTGTTTGATGCTGTCATAACCGGAAAATGTGACACATATCACAAGTATCTTTTGTGCGCACTGGCCGAGTGGTATCTACGGTAATTGAATACGGACTGCTAGTGTTCAGAGCGACTACAATCAAATGCTTATGCCCCAATCCAATGAGATTTTTGTAATTCATTGATTTAGATAGCACTAATTTAAGCCAATCAGAAGATTCTAGAAATATATCATTGACATAAACTGGCGCTAACTAAATCTCGGCATTAGTAAAATCTCTTTGCGAATAGGCCTTTAGTCTTGTAAACTATTTTACACTAACTGAGTCTCTGAAATAATTCTAAAACAGTTCACTGTGTTCTTTCTTGTTGTTCTCCCTGCGGCTAGTGAAAGTTGTTACGAACGACACAAAAAAAGAATGTTATTATAGGCAGCGCAATGGCGCTGCCTAAGTAAAGAACGATGTTGGCACAATGTATTATTTTTTTTTTCCTTTAGACCAGGGCACTTCGTATCGAAGGAGTTGTCGTAGAAACTTCGAAAAGGGTTAATTCGATTGGAAATTCGAGTGGCTTGTGCCCTTTTTAATAGTCGAAAGTGATTGATAGGCAACTAACGCCCCTTCCACGCCCACCATTACCCCAAACACATCTAATCAACATTTTGAGATAGCCATTTTGTTCAGTGTAGTTTATTTCCAGCTAGTAATTATATTTTGAGGACGACACTCCCCCACATCCCTCAGGGCAAGGTTTGTAAATTATGCCGCGGGGGCATATAAGGTTTTTATAGAAAGCTTTGTCGTAGAAACTTAAAAAAGGCTCATTCGATTGAAAATTCAAAGGGCTAGTGCCCTTTTTAATAGTCGAAAGTGATTGGAAGGCAACTAACGCCCCTTCCACGGCCACCATTTCCCCAAACACATCCAATCAAAATTTTGAGATAGCCATTTTGTTCTGCGTAGTTGATTTCCACATAGAAACTATGTTTTTGAGGACGACACTCCCCCACAGCCCTCAGGGCAAGGGTTGTAAGTTATGCCCTGGGGGCATATAAGGTTTTTATAGAAAGCTTTGTCGTAAAGGGCTCATTTGATTTCCCCAAACACATCCAATCATAATTTTCAGATAGCCATTTTGTTCAGCGTAGTGGATTTCCAGATAGAAACTATGTTTTTGAGGACGACACTCCCCCACAGCCCTCAGGGCAAGGGTTGTAAGCTACGCCCTGGGGGTATATAAAGATTTTTATAGAAAGTGTTGTCGTAGAAACTTCAAAAAGGGCTCATTTGATTGGAAATTGAAATGGCTAGTGCCCTTTTTAATAGTCGAAAGTGAATCGAAGGCAACTAATCCCCCTCTCAAGCCCACCTTTTCCCCTAACACATCCAATCAGAATTTTTAGATAGCCATTTTGTTCAACGTAGATAAAAGTTTTATGAAGGTCTTTGGGGATGATAACGTCTTTGAGGATGATAACCCCCTCAGAGCCCTCGGGGTAAGGGTTGTAAGTTACGCCCTGGGGGCATATAAGGTTTTTTCTAGATAGTGATGTTGTAGAAACTTCAAAAGGGCTCATTCGATTGGAAAGTAGAAGGGCTTGTGCCCTTTTTAGTAGTCGAAAGTGATTGGAGGATAACTAACACCCCTCTCACACCACCATTTCCCCAAACACATCCAATCAAAGTTTTGAGATATCCATTTTGTTCGACGTAGTTAAAAAGCCTGGAAATTATATTTTGAGGATTACACTCTTCGGAGCCCTCAGGGTAAGGGTTGTAAGTTATGCCCTGGGGGCATATTGTATTTTTATTTTTTTTATACAAAGCGTTGTCATAAAAACTTTAAAAAGGAATCATTCGATTAGAAATTGAAGCGGCTAGTGCCCTTTTTAATAGTCTAAAGCGATTGGAGGGCAAGTATCCCCCCTCTCACGCCCACCATTTCCCCAAACACATCCAATCAAAATTTTAAGATAGCCATTTTGTTCAACGTAGTTGAAAGATCCGGAAATTATATCTTTGAGGATAACCCCCCCCCCACAGTCCTGAGGGCAAGGGTTTTAAGTTATACCTTGGGGGCATATAAGATTTTTATAGAAAACATTGTCGTAAAGGGCTCATTCGATTGGAAGTTCAAAGGGCTAGTGCCCTTTTTAATGGTCGAAAATGATTGGAAGGCAACTAACGCCCCTTCCATGCCCACCATTTCCCCAAACACATCCAATCAAAATTTTCACATAGCCATTTTGTTCAGCGTAGTGTATTTCCAGATAGAAATTATGTTTTTGAGGACGACACTCCCCCACAGCCCTCAGGGCAAGGGTTGTAAGTTATGCCCTGGGGGTATATAAAGATTTTTATAGAATGCGTTGTCGTAGAAACTTCAAAAAGGGCTCATTCGATTAGAAATTGAAAGGGCTAGTGTCATTTTTAATATTCGGAAGTGATTGGAGGGCAACTAAACCCCCTCTCACGCCCACCTTTTCCCCAAACACATCCAATCAAAATTTTTAGATAGTCATTTTGTTCAACGTAGTTAAAAGTTTTAGGAATTAGGTCTTTGAGGGTGATAATCCCTTCAGAGCCCTCGGGGCAAGGGTTGTAAGTTATGCTGAGGGGGCATATAAGGTTTTTTCTAGATAGTAATGTTGTAGAAACTTCAAAAAGGGCTCATTTGATTGGAAAGTAGAAGGGCTAGTGCCCTTTTTAATAGTCTAAAGCGATTGGAGGGCAAGTAACCCCCCTCTCACGCCCACCATTTCCCCAAACACATCCAATCAAATTTTAAGATAGCCATTTTGTCCAACGTAGTTGAAAGATCCGGAAGTTATATCTTTGAGGATAACAAACCCCCTCACAGCCCTCAGGTCAAGGGTTGTAAGTTATGCCTTGGGGCATATAAGGTTTTTATAGAAAGTGTTGTCGTAGAAACTTCAAAAAGGGCTCATTCGATTAGAAATTGAAAGGGCTAGTGTCATTTTTAATAATCGGAAGTGATTGTAGGGCAACTAAACCCCCTCTCACGCCCACCATTTCCCCAAACACGTCCAATCAAAATTTTGAGATAGCCATTTTCTTTAACGTAGTTGAAAGTTCTGGAGATTAGGTCATTGAGGATGACAAGCCCCTCATAGCCCTCAGGGCCAGGGTTGTAATTTATGCCCTGGGGGCATATGAGGTGTTTATAGAAAGCGTCGTCGTAGAAACTCAAAAAGAGCTCATTCGATTGGAAATTGAAAGGGCTAGTGCCCTTTTTAATAGTCGGAAGTGATTGGAAGGTTTGACATTCTTATAGTAAAGATCGATATCGGTACAATGTTTTTTTTTTTTTTTTTTGTTTTTTTTTTTTTTTTTTTTGTCTAGACCAGGGCACTTCGTATCGAAGGAGTTGTTTTAGGAACTTCGAAAAGGGCTCATTCGATTGAAATTAGAAAGTGCTAATGCCCTTTTTAATAGTCGAAAGTGATTGGAGGGCAACTAGTCCCACGCCCACCCACCCATTTGCCCATTATGTTTAATAACTAAATGTTGCCTCAAGATTAAGTGTATCAAGCTATCAAAGAAAGTAAACAGATTTTTTTGGCGAATGGTCTCAAGTTTTCTATTTCACGTCAACTAGAGGAGGTATGAAATTAAATTAAACACCACTATTTGGGTCCAGGCTTTTTAAAGGTTGTATGTTGATAAAAATTTCTGAAAATTTGTCTCCAGCATACAAATAGTAGGCCAAACTGTAAAGTCTTAAAAAAACGAAAAGATTTGAAGTATTATTTTCTTTTTCTCTGAAAAGACTATGTCAATATAAAACGAACAGAAATTAATTAAAAAACTTTTTCCACAAAAGTTTTTCAAAAAAAAGTAAAAAACTCCTTTAAACCAAAAATAAGCAAAAATAAAAATCAAATAATCTACCAAGTATGAAACTACCACAAAGCACCATCGATAAATAAATGAAACCCAAAAACGAACAGAAATTACAATGAATAACCGAGTCAAACTCCAAACGAGCAGAAATTAACATGAGTAGGGCTCGAAACCCATATGCCTTCCCTAGGCCAGAACATAATTTGCACTTTACTGGAAAAATACAAATGAATGTGCATTGTCAGTTTAATATACATATACTGATATTTAGTAATCAAAATGTTAATATTATTTGATTTATTGAAGTTTTAAAAGTAAAAACGTTTAAATTTTTAAACGTTCCCAGAACATCTAAAAGATCGGAAACGTTGCCATCGGCAGCATCCAAGTCCAAAGTCTTCTTCTGGAATAGCCGACTAAGAGGCAAGGTGGCAGCGAAAAGGCTGCGTAGACACTGAAGGGAAACCACGAATTCCGCACTATGTAACGCTGTCACAAGCGTCTTTGCCTTCATAGCGGTTACTGATTCACTCCAGTGACTGATGTGTTCCAAAGACTGGATGATTTTTGGAAGTTCAGACACAAACTGCCTAAGTGACTCGTGCCGCTCGCTCCACCTCGTCTCGCACATTCCCGTGAGCTTAGCTTTCAGAACTTTATTCAAAACGTAATTTCTCTTCGCAGATGCATTACAAAATGCAACAACTTCTTTTATAATGCCATAGCATTTCTGATGCTCGAAACAGCTTCTCGAAGAGTTTCTTGACAAGGAAAGGTTCAGGGCGTGGTTAAAGCAGAGACAACGAGACGCGTTTTTAGCTTTTTTTCTGAATTCCCACTACAGCACCACAGTTATTTGATGCCATCATTGCACACCCATCCGTCCCGATTCCAACACAGTGAAGTAGATTCAAACCCATTTCTTCCAAGAGGCTTAGAACTAGCTGGCCAATCACTTTTCCGTTGACAGTCGGCTCTTTGTCTGCAGAAGAACTTTCAAAGGTGGCATGTTGAACGTCAACAAAACCTATGAAGTCCTTGCGTCTATGGTTATCGAAGGCATAGCAGAGAGCTAAACTAATTTCCGATGAATGTGACATATCTGTTGTCTCATCGAAAATGTAGCTGTAATACCTTGCTGACATTACTCTCTCTAGAATGACACCTATGACTTCTTTCGCACAACACTCAATCAACTGGTTTTGAGTTGTTTTGCTGATAAAGGTAGCA
>JAQQPU010012569.1:0-17836 GCA_029168905.1 Artemia sp. Kazakhstan ARC1039 | reverse complement strand
TTCTCCTGCTTTCTATCACATATGAATTGCCTTCACACAAATTTTAAGTTTGTGATCAATGGCTACTTGTGTACAATCTATGCACTTATGAGAAAATAAAATGCAAGAAAAGCATATGAATTGCCTTCACACAAATTTCAAATTTTGTTTAAAGTTGGAATAAAAATTCATACCCAAGGAAGGATAATAAATTATGCTTAGATTAAAAAATGGAAGAGAAGTAGGGAGACCTTGCGGAGCAAAGCAATAACTAACGCTGGAGCATCTCGTCCTTTTGATTAAAGTCTTCATGAGGAGATAACCAAAACACTGACTTAGCATGTCGACATTAGCAAATGCTGCCTGGGAGTGATAATAAAAAGGGGATTAAGTAACGAACAAAATTTTCGTTTTACTGAAACAAAATACATTTTATACATTTTCTCTTTTATCACCTTAATAAATCCAAAATTATGAAGACTTTTAGGAATGAAGATTTATTAAGCTGTCAATCCTCATTCATTTGTTTTTTTTGTATTCTTGGTTGTGATGGTGATTTTGTTTTGATGTTATGATAATACAAAAAGACAAAACTCAAAATAACGCTGTTTTCAGTCAAGTAAAAGCTATGTTTTGTGTTCTAGAAGGCACAAGGGTCGTTAGTCTCACTCCTCGCTGTGGTAGTTTTGAGTTGACTTGGTTATTTACTGCAATTTCTGTTCCTTTTTAGTTTCATTTGTTTATTGATAGCGATCTATGGTACGTTTACGTTTAAAAACAGTTTTAATTTATTTCTGCTCATTTTTAGTTTAATGTAGCTATTGAATTTTCATTTAAAAATTCTTTTTGTAAGAAAAGTCTTATAAAACCAATTACAATATAGGCCCTTGCCTTTGAGCTGTAGTTCTCAAAGAATTGGGAATGTATCCCAAATCTTTAAGAGAATGGAGACAGTTTTTTTTTGTGGGGAGGACCAAATAAATGGAATTAAAATTTTGAGCCTGGGGGTAGATCTTCTCCTGTTTCTTTCCTGTCTCCTGTCTCCTATCTCCTGATCCTCACAAAACAATTTACCGTGTATCTTTTTCTTGTACATGTCCTCAGATAGACTCGTTTGCTAGTAACAATTATGATAAATAGGCTTCCTTTTACGAAGTTTCAGATTTTATTAATATTTTTTAGGCTTTTATGATGTTTGAAGGAGTTCAATATCTCGGTTGCCTTCTCTTAGATAATTCAGAAGGTATGATATCAAAAATTGTTTCCTCCAACATGAAAAGCTGAAAGTGTGACAAAACTGTGATGTAGCTTATCTTTTTGATACTTTCCATTTTTGATTCAACAACAAATAGTATTTTATGAATGGGACTGTGGCACCATGAATGGAGAGTGGCGTTTCTCCTGGAGTGACCCAGTGACTTATCGTCCAAAAAGGCCAACTTGGTGGCCCTTAGCAACCAAGATTATTAATGAAACTAGAATGGCTACTGAAGAAGCTGCGATGCTTAACGCTGAAATGCCTAGTAGAGACATATCCAGCTATTACGAAGACACTGATGATACACTCATTCATGATCCTGATGATAGTACTAGTTTAAAACCCACGCTATATATTATAAATCAAGTAGGACAAGCCTTTGCGTTGGTATTCATTATGACAACAGCAATAACTCTGAATATATGCGTTGTAGCTAATATACGAAAGTGTTCACTAAAGCTTCGCACAGTACACTTTCTTCTGGTTCAGCATTTATGTATTGCTGATCTTTTTGGTGCAATGTTTATCCTTCCAGTGCCTTTATTGACTACGTTGAGGGAGACATGGGATGCCCCAAATGAGCTCTGTCGTTTTTCGAGTGCTGTAAATGTAGCCCTCTGGCTTCAACACATTATAATGTTTGTCATGCTCAAAGTAAGTGCTTCTTTTACAGTTCTGTTCTTCGTTGGTTCTAACGTCTACCCTATGCTAGAGAAGAATATAAAATATAGAAAATTTGTTTGAAAAATTAATTTGTTGAAATTTTAAAAATGCTGAATGTTAAAATGTTGAAAAACATATTTTTTTTAAAGAAACACATCCACACTAAGTTGTTCCCAACTAACTAGGATTGCTATGTTTTCTTTTTTTTCAATCTGCCATGCTTTCTAATCTACAAAAAATGTACCTTAAATCTTCACTCTGATCAATTATAAAATTGCGCTTGCAAGATTAACATAGCCTAATTTGTCATATACTATGTTACAGAGGTTAATTAACCTCTTTACTCAATATTTTTTAATTTTAGCATTAGCATTTAGGTCGTGGCAATCAAAAGCGGTAGGAGTATCCCAAAATGCTCAGTGGTTCTCACCAAAAGCAGAAATCTTTAAATTGCTGAAATGTGCTATTACTAATCTCTTCAACAAGTTTGATGATTTAGAACTTATTTTTACCTGAGGTTACATATGTTCTAATACATGCTATATGTTCTGCTATACCACTGAACGAACCTGGTCACGTTTTAGAATAAATTTGTTTTTTATATGCCTACCAAAGTCTGGTTTATCTTACGAGAAAATTCATGCTATTTTACATAAACAAGTTTTTAAAGAGTAAAGAAAATGAAGAATTGAGAAAAGGTCGCCTATTATAAGTTTTTTCTTGGAAGCCAAGCCATAAATTTGGCAAACTTAACCAATCAATGCGCAACCTTGATTGGTTAAGTTTTTCAGAATTTTCGCCCTGTTATCAAGGAAATACCAAACAAAGACACTTTCTAAGAACTTTATTTTTAGTGGTTTAACCGGAGAAGATAAGAGAAAAAACATTGGTGTCACTTTTAAAAAAGCATCTGGCGCCTTCAACAAAAATTATCTTGCTCCCCCTGTCCAAAAATAATAGATTGTTTCTCGTCCTGAAGGGAAAATTTTGATTTAAAGACCGAATGTTTCTGAAAACCTTAAAATCGGGTAAAGTCCGAGAATTCTTCATATTAAATTGTAGGTCAATGAGTTTTCATGATCATAGGCGGCCCAATAGTGCTGTATCAGAGGCAGTGCTTAGCTGCCTACGTAAAGGACGACGTTGGCACAACGTATTCTTGGCTTTATCTTATAGTCCACGACACTTCGTATCGAAGGAGTTGTCGTAGAAACTTCGAAAAGGGCTCCTTCGATTGGAAATTGGAAGGATTTGTGCCCTTTTAATAGTCGAAAGTAATTGGAAGACAACTAACACCCCTCTCACACCCACCATTTCCCCAAACACATCCGATAAAAATTTTGAGCTGGCCGTTTTGTTTGACGTAGTTGAAAAGTCCGGAAATTATGTCTTTGAGAATGACACCCTCCCTCCCCCCAGAGCCCTCAGGGTAAGAGTTCTAAGTTATACCCTGGGGCATATAAGGTTTCTACAGAAAATGTTGTTGTAGAAACTTCAAAAAGGGCTTATTCGATTGGAAATTGAAAGGGCTAGTGCCGTTTTAATATTCGAAAGTGATTGGAGGGCAACTAGCCCCCCTCTCAGCCTCACCATTTCTCCAAACACGTCCAATCATAATTTTGAGATAGCTATTTTGTTCAACATATTTTAAATTACTCGAAAATGAGTCATTTAGGACGACAACCCCCTTCACAGAACTAAGGGCAAGTGTTGTAAGTTATGCCCTGGGGGTATATACGATTTCTATGGAAAGTACTATCGTAGAAACTTCAAAAAAGGCTCATTCGATTGAAAATTGAAAGGGTTAGGACCCTTTTTTATAGTCAAGAGTGATTGGAGGGCAACTAACCCCCCTCTCACACCCAGCATTTCCCCAAACACATCCAATCAAAATTTTAAGATGGCCATTTTGTTCAACGTGGTTCAAAGTTCTGGAAATTCGGTCTTTGAGGATAACACCTCCCTCCCCCCCCCCACACACACACACACAACCGTCAGGGCATGGGTTGTAAGTTATGTCCTGAGAGCATATAAGATTGTTATAGAAACTTTGTCGTAGAAACTTCAAAAAGGGTTCGTTTGATTGGAAATTGAAAGAGCTAGTGTCCTTTTTAATAGTCCAAAATATTTGGAGGGTGACCTACCCCCCTTTCGCACCCACCATTTCTCCAAACACATCCAATCAATTTCCAGATAGTCATTTTGATCAACGTAGTGGAAAGTTCTGGAAATTGTGTCTTTGAGGATAGCAAGTTCCCCCAAACCCCTTGGGCAAGGGTTGTAAGTCATGCACTGGGGACATATAATGATAATCCAATGAAAGTTTTAAGATACCCATTGTGTTTAATGTAGCTCATAATTCTGGAAATTAGGTCTTTGTGGATGACAACCCCACCCCCTCAAAGCCCTCAGGGCAAGGGTTATAAGTTATACACTGGGGGCATATGAGGATTTTACAGAAAGGATTGTCGTAGAAATTTCAAAAAGGGCTCATTTGATTGGAAATTGAAATGGCTAGTGCCCTTTTTGATAGTCGTGAGTGATTGGAGGGCAAATAACCTCTCACGCCCATCATTTTCCAAACAAATCCAATCAAAATTTTGATTTAGCCATTTTTTTCAACGTAGTTGAAAGTTCTGGAATCTAAGTCTTTACAGATGAGCCCCTCCTCCAACACCCCTCAGGGCAAGGGTTGTAGGTTATACCTGGGAGGTATATAAGGTTCTCATAGAAAGTGTTGTCGTAGAAACTTCAAAAAAGGCTCATTCAGTTGGGAAATGAAAAGGCTAGCGCCCTTTCAATATTTGAAAATGATTGGAGGGTGACTAGTCCCCTCTTACGGCAATCATTTCCCCAAAAACATCCAATAAAAATTTTGAGATAACCGTTTGGTTCAACGCAGTTGAAAGTTCTGGAAATTAGGTTTTTGAGGATGACAACCCTCTACACAGCCCTCAGGACAAGGGTTGTAAGCTATGCCCTTGGGGCATATAAGGTATTTATAGAAAGCTTTGTTGTAGAAACTTCAAAAACAGCTCATTCGATTAAAGATTGAAAAGGATAGTGCCCTTTTTTATAGCAGAGAGTGATTGGAGGGCAGCTCTGACACCCACAATTTCCCCAAACATATCCAATCAAAAATTTTAGATAGCCATTTTGTGCAACGTAGTTGAAAGTTCTGGAAATTAGATCATTGAGGATGACAACCCCCCAAAGCCCTCGGGGCAAGGGTTGTAAGTTATACCCTGGGGGCATATAAGGATTTTATAGAAAACGTTGTCGTCAGAAAGGGCCCATTCAATTGGAAATTGAAAGGATTAGTGACCTTTTTAATTGTCCAAAGTGACTGGAGGACAACTAAACCCCCTCTCACACCCACTATTTTCCCAAACACATCCAATCGAAATTTGAGAAAGCCAGTTTGTTCAATGTAGCTGAAAGCTCTAAAAATTAGGTCTTTGAGGGTGACAACCCCATACAGCCGTCAGGGAAAGGGTTGTAAGTTATGCTCTAAGGGCATAGAAGGTTTTTAAATAAAAAATTGTTTGTAGAAAATTCAAAAAGGGCTCATTTTATCGGAAATTGAAAGGGCTAATGCCCTTTTTAATAGTCAACAGTGATTGCAGGGCAGCTAACCCCCTCTTAAGCCCACCATTTCCCCGAACACATCCAATCAAAATTTTGAGACAGCCATTCTGTTGAACGTAGTTCAAAGGTCTGGAAATCATGTCTTTGAGGATGACAAACCCCCACAGTCCCCAGGGCAAATGTTGTAAGTTTTGCCCTGGGGGCCCTGTAAGGTTCTTATAAAAAAACACAAAGAAAATATATAAATACAACAAACGGGTCTATGGCTAGTAAATGAAAACAAAGAAAAAACAAAAACGAATATTTCGCCCGTATCTAACAAGGCGTCTTCAGCGTAGAGAAAAAGGAATAAACTAAAACTAGAAAATATACATAAAACTAAAATAGACTCACCTAAAAATATAATATACAGTTGCTTAATATTTACAGTTTGAAGCTACCTTCGTGAAACCGCCCCACAAAAGTAACTGGATTAAACATTTCAAAATAAAAAATGAACAAGGAATAAGTTATTGCGACATAATTTATGCAAAGCTTTTGATGTTGCTGTTCGCTTAGATTTATTACTTGAACTAATCCCTGGGACATTTTGCAATACTTTATTTTTATTGTTAAATATAGGTTCATTTTTAAAATAGTATGAATTATAGGAACAATATTTATGTACCCAGTATCTCTATTAATTGATACTAATTAAAAAAAACTTTTTCCACAAATTAAGCTTTTCAAAGACTAGTAAAGAACTACATTAAACAAAAAATGAGCAAAAATCAAATCAAATAATCTAACAAGCGTGAAAAAACCACAAATCAGCATCGATAAATAAATGAAACCCAAAACGAATAGAAATTACAATAAATAACCGAGTCAAATTAAAAACGAGCAGAAATTAACATACGTTGGGCTCAAAACCCCTATGCCCTCGCAAGGCCAGAACAAAATTTGCAATTTACCGAAAAAAATATAAATGTTTTTACTTTTATAACTTTAATAAATCAAATAATATTAACCTTTTGATTACTAAATATCAGTATATGTATATTAAACTGACAATGCACATTCATTTGTATTATTTTCTGTAAAGCGCAAATTATGTTCTGGCCTTGGGAAGGCATGTGGGTTTTGAGCCCAACTTATGTTAATTTCTGCTCGTTTTGAGTTTGACTCGGTTATTTATTCTAATTTCTGTCCGTTTTGGGTTTCATTTATTCATTGATGCTGATTTGTGGTAGTTTCACGCTTGATAGATTTTTTTATTTGATTTTTACTAATTTTTTCTTCAATGGAGTTCTTATATTTTCTTTGAAAAACTTATTTTGTGGAAAAAGTTTTTTTTAATTAATTTCTGTTTGTTTTATATTGCCATAGTCTTTTCAGAGAAAAAGAAAATAATACATTAAACCTTTTTTGTTTTTTTAAGAATTTATAGTTTGGCCTGCTATTTGTACGGTGGAGAAAAATTTTCAGCAATTTTTAACAACATACACCCTCTTAAAACCTGGACACAAATAGTAGTGTTTAATTTAGTTTCATACCTCCTCTAGTTGACCTGAAATGGAAAACTTGATACAATTCGAAAAAAAATCTGTTTACTTTCTTTGATAGCTTGGATACACTTACGTTATTTTGATTTGGTTAAATCTTAAGAGCAGAAGCAGCCCCGAAAGTTTAAACATAATACCCTCAGTCGTTCTTGGATACTGCTGAGATGCCTTATTGGGAATTGTCATTAACACAGTGCATTTTGATTTAATCTTATAGCAATCTTTATTTTTTAAACATAAATTCAAATGGGAGGGTGGGCGTTGGAGTGGGATTATTTTACCTTCAATCACTTTCAACTATTAAAAAAGGCACTAGCCCTTTCAATTTGCAATCAAATGAGCCCTTTTAAAGTTTCTACCACAACACTTTCTATAAAAGCCTTGTATGCCTCCAGGGTATAATATACAACGCTTGCCCTGAGGGCTAGGGGTGGGGTTTTCATCCTCAAAGACCTAATTGCCAGAATTTTCTACTAAGTTGAACAAAATGGCTATCTGAAAATTTTGATTGGATGTGTTTGGGGGAATGATGGGCGTGAGAGGGGGGTTAGTCACCCTCCAATCCCTTTCAACTATTAAAAAGGGTACTAGCCGTCTCAATTTACAATTGAATGAGCCCCTTCTTAATTTTTTACGACAACTCTATCATTAAAAACCTTATATGCCCCTGGGCATAACTTACAACCTTTGCCCTGGGAACTCTGGGGGGTTTTTCATCCTTAAATACATAATTTTCAAAACTTTCCAGAAACCTGATATGCCCCCAGGGCATAACTTACAACCCTTTCCCTGAGGGCTGTGGGGGAGTGTCTTCCTTAAAAACGTAACTTCTATCTGGAAATCCACAACACTAAACAAAATGGCTATCTAAAAATGTTGATTGGATGTGTTTGGGGAAAAGATGGGCGAGAGAGGGGGGCTAGTTGCCCTCAAATCACTTTCGACCATTAAAACGGGCACTGACCTTTGAATTTCCAATCTAATGAGCCCTTTTTCAAGTTTCTCCGACAAAGATTTCAATAAAAACTTACATACCCCAGGGCATACCTTATAACCCTTGCACTGAAGACTGTGGGGGGGGGGAGTGTGCTGCTGAAAGGTATAATTTCCTGAACTTTAACTGATTGGAACAAAATGGCTAACTCAAAATTTTGATTGTATGTGTTTGGGGAAATCGTGGGCGTGGAAGGGGTGTTAGTTGCCTTCCAATTGCTTTCGACTATTAAAAAGGGCACTAGCCATTTCAATTTCTAATTGAATGAGCCCTTTTTCAAGTTTCTACGACAACGCGTTCTATAAAAACTTTATATGTCCCCAGGGCATAAATTACAACCCTTGTCGTGAGGGCTGTGAGGGGGTTTTCATCCTCAAAGACCTAATTTACAGAACTTAAAACTGCGTTGAATGAAATGGCTGTCTCAAAATTTTGATTGGATGTGTTTGGGGAAAAGGTGGGTGTGAGAGGGGGGGGGGTAGTTGCCCTCCAATCACTTTCTACTACTAAAAAGGGCACTAGCCCCTTGAATTTTCAATCGAATGAGCTTTTTTTGAGGTTTCGACAACAACGCCTTCTATAAAAACCTTATATGCTCCCAGGGCATAACTTACAACCCTTGCCCTGAAGGCTGTGGGGGAGTGTCCTCCTCAAAAAAAAATTCTATTTGGAAATCAACTACGCTGAACAAGATAGCTATCTCAAAATTTTGATTGGATGTATTCTGGAAATGGTGGGCGTGGAAGGGGTGTTAGTTGCCTTCCAATCACTTTCGACTATTAAAAAGGGCAGAAGCAACTCCAACTTTCAATTGAATGAGGCCTTTTCGAAGTTTCTATGACAACTTCTTCGATAAGAAGTGCCCTGCTCTAAAGGAAAAAAATAATAAATGATACATTGTGCCAACATTGTTCTTATATGCCCTCAGGGCATAACTTAAAACCCTTGCCTCGAGGGCTGTGGGGGAGTGTCCTCGTCAAAAACATATTTTCTATTTGGAAATTAACTACGCTGAACAAAATGGATATTTCAAAATTTTTATTGGATGTGTTTGGAGGAATGATGGGCCCCAGGGGGGGGGGGTAGTTGCCCTCTAATCACTTTCGACTAGTAACAAGGGCACTAGCCACTCCAATTTCCAATCGAATGAGCCAAACTCCTTCGATACGAAGTGCCCGGGTATGGAGAAAAAAAAACATTGTGCCCACATCGTTCTTTACTTAGGCAGCGTTACTGCGCTGCCTATGATACCTGCAAAAATAGTTTTTTTTAAATTCTAATGCTTCAAGAGCCCATTGCGTGAAACCTTTGTCATTGGAAATGGCTGTTGCCTCCTCGAACGGCACAAAATAGTTCGAATTAAAAAATATATGTTCTGCTGAGGCTGAGGTGACACTTTCTGGAGGTTTTGTAAATTTTAGACCATTATCTATTGAATTCCGGTGCTCAATAAATCGTTCCACAAATTGCTGGTGTGTTCGACCGATGTAAAATTTTCCGCAAGAGCAAGGGATGCTATAAACTCCACTTGACAAAATATTACGTGTTATATCTTTTCCAGAATTTAGAAAGTTACTCAATGGTCTGATTGATTTAAAACAAGTTGAAATATTATGTTTCAGTAAAATTCGTTTAATTTTCTCCCCAAGAATTTGTCAACATTACTCCCCCCCCCTTCCGACACCCATCATTTCCCCCAAACAGTTCCGATAAACAATTTGATATAGCCATTTTGTTACATGTAGTTGAAGGGTCCGGAAATTATGTCTTCGAGTATGACAATTCCCCCACAGCCCTTAGGACTAAGGTTGTAAGTTATGTCCTGGGGCCATATAAGGTTTTCATAGAAAGCGTTGTCAAATAAAATTCACACAAGGGCTCATTCGAGCGGAAATTGAGAGGACTATTGGCCTTGTTAATAGTCGAAAGTAATCAGAGGGAGAATCACCCCCACACCCATCATTTACCCAAACACTTACAATCAGCATTTTGATATAGCCATTTTTTCAACGTATTTGAAAAAGTCTGGTAATTATGTCTTTGAGAATAAAAATCCTTCCAGCGCTGAGAGCAAGGGTTGTAAGTTATGCTCTGTGGGGCTTATAAGGTTTTTATGAAAAGTGTGGTCATATAAACTTCGGAGGAGGCTCATTGGATTGGTAATGAGACGCTCTAGTGCTCTGTTTAAGATTCAAAGTGATCGGAGGGTAGCTACCGCCCCTCCCCACACACACGTCGTAATGCCCCGAAATGCATCTAATAGTAATTTTGAGATAGCCATTCTATTCAAAATTGTCTAAATATCATATAGGAAGGCTTTTGGGGTTGGAACAAAAACCCAGAAATTAGGGGCAAGGGTTGTAAGTCATACCCAGGGGTATTTAAGGTTTTTATGGAAGGGATGGTTGTTTAACTTTAGAGGATGCTCATTTGCTTAAAAAATGGAAGTTTTAGTTTTAGCTCCTTTTTAAGCGTCAAAGTCATTTTTTTCAAAATAGTCTAAATACCATATAATAATGTCTCTAGGGATGACACAACCCCCCCCCCCCCCCCCAGCGCCCTAGGGATAGGGTTGTAAGTTATTTTATGAGAGAATATCAATGAGGTTATAATTGAATGGGTGGTAGTATAAACATCAGATGGGGCTTATTTGATTTGAAATTGTAATTTATAGTGCCCTTTTTAAGAGTCAAAATGATTTGATAAAAAACAGCCCCCCCCCTCTAAGCTCAGCATTTGCCTCAACTCCTTCAATCGAAATTTGGAGATAATAATTTTATTCATCACAAAGATAACTTCTTAAACCACATTGTTAAGAGTTTTTTATATTAATTCAAATTATATTAATTATATTATAATTCCTACATAATTCCTTTCAAATTATATTAATTAAAGAGTTTTTTTAATTATATTAATTTTTATATTTTATATTATTTTATATTAATTATATTAATAAGAGTTTTTTATTATATTAATCAAAATATTAAGAGTTTTCACTTCCAATACCCTACGTCCACTACGCACAAAATTTCAATGAAGATAATTTCTTAAACCACATTGGCCTGACATAACATAAAGAAAGAAAAACGAGCAAAAATGGGCTTTTTAAAGGCCAAATGAAAATACTGAAAAAACAGAACAAAGCGAATATTTCGAGAGGACAAGCGCCTCTCTTCTTTAGCGCGAAACAAAACAATGTATCCAAGGAAAGTGCCGAAGAAAAAAAAACAACAAAAAACAAACGCGCAAAATCAATGTGAAAAGAAACAAAAACCCAAAGAAAACCAAAAACTTAAAAGATTAATAAAATTCAATAAAATCCACAAATTATAAGAATTAAAACCAAATCCCTAACAACCATAAAAGCGAATTATTCGCCAATATCCGCGATTTGCATAAAATACAAAAAATTATGAACTGCCATCGATGGATACTAGCGAACAACTGAGAAATAAAAGAAAAGAAAACAATTCATTCACTCAAAAACAAGCGAGGGGTGTACTTCCCCTCGCTTTTACGGTCTTCCTAAAGTTCATAAGCCCGGTAATCCACTTCGACCCACTGTTTCTTCTTTTAATTCTCCTACAGCAAAAATAGGGAAATTCTATATTAAAAATTCCGCTGATTTCGTTTCCAAGGTAAAGCAAGTTTTGGTTAAACCAAATACAAGAATTGGCAGTTTTGATGCAGATTCAATGTATACCAATTGTGATCCTCAAAAGGCCGAACTGATTTTGGAGCATAAACGTAATTCTAACCCATCTATATCAGAAAAATCTACTCTTTCGAATCAGAAACTTCTTTCACTTACATCCCTTTGTAACAGAACTTCTTTTTACTTCCATTATAGAGGCATTTTTTATAGACAGAAATATGGGCTTTCCATGAGTGCCCCCCTTTCTCCAATACAGGCTGATATCTTCATGGAAGACCTTGAAGAAAGGGCTATTTTGCAAAGTTTTTGTGAACCTGAATTTTGGGTTCGTTTTAAAGATGATATTTTTTATTTGTGGGAGCAAGGTGAAGAGTATCTGAGTTCTTTTCTTTACTTGCTCAACTCCTTGGATCCAAAATTTAAATTTACTCAGGAATCAGAGGTAGAGAGGCGTCTTCCTTTCTTAGATGTTCTGATGCACCGAAATGATACATGTTTCGACTTTGGTGTCTATAGAAAACCCACACATAATGACCGTTACTTAAATTATTCCTCTAATCATTCTCCTGCTGTGAAAAGAGGAGTTGTCACTTTTCTAGTTGAGAGCATTGAAAGTTTGTTCAACACGCTTCTTGGATTTAGAGCTCAACCAGCTTAGAGATATTTTATTTGGGAATGGTTATCCAATTAGTTTAATAAATTCTGTAATTGCGAAACGCATTAAAAGATTATCAGATAGTTACACAGAAAACACAAATCAAAGGGAAAATTCAGTTTATCTTGGTCTCACATACGTTAAAGGGGTTTCAGACCACATTTCAAGAAATCTCAGAAAAAATAAAATTTAAACTTACTATACACCCAGAAAAACTATCAGTTCCCAAATTTATCAAGGTAAAGACCCTATCCCGATAAGTGAAAACTCCGGTGTCTACAGATTTCCTTGTTCGTGTGGTCTTTCGTATATTGGTTGAACTGATCAGCGACTCACGGATAGATTAACTCAGCACTCTAGTTCAATTAATAATACACTTAAAAAGCGGAAAAAATAGAAAATTTTGACTCTGCCGTTGCAGAGCACTTTTTTGAAAACCCAGACCATACTATTTTGTTTAATCAAGCCAGCCTAATTTCGCAAGACAAAGGCATTGTTCAGCACTACAGAGAAGCTGTTGAAATTTATAAATACCAACATTTAGGTCTAGCTTTAAACAGAGATTCCGGTGATTTAAGAATAAACGAGTCATATTTCGGTTTTCTCGAAATTCCATTTTGTTTTTTCCCTGAAAAGTCCCCGAAACTTGAAAACTTGTCGCCGAAAACTCCCCGAATTTTCAAGACTTGTCCCCGAATTTTAATTTTCGAGAGTGAAAGCCCTGGTGGCAGCTGAGAGTTCGGTATCGCCTCTCTCTTTCATTACTTTTAGCTCATCAGATACGTTTGACAAAGCGGCAAAAACGTTTAGGCCTAGAAGCGCCAGAGTATCTTGTATTTTGGTGCTACTAAATAAAAAAAAAGTTTTTCCGCTGAAAGTAAGGAGCAACATTAAAACTTAAAATGAACAGAAACTATTACATATATGAAGAGGATTGTCCCCTCCTCAACACCTCGCTCATACGCTAAGGTTTTTTAGTACTTCTAAAAAAGCTTCTTATTATTTTAGTTAAGCTACCCTTGTGTTTCAGCAATCGTTCTTAAAGAACTGGGACAAAATTCAAACTCCAGTTCAACTCCACGCGTAAAATTGAGACAGAAAAGAGAAAGCAAGAGACACAGAAAGAATTTTGTACAGGAATTCTGACAAATTCCCTCAGTGTATAATTTCCCCTGACAAGTTAACTCCCTGGAAATTTCTCCCTTGGAAAAACCCCCAGCAGAAAATTCGCCCTTCACCCGAAAATGTATACATACTTCCCAATAAAAATACTATGCGTAAACAACTGGTAAATTTTATAACTTAAAAACCTTTCCCCTTGGGCTGTGGGCAGGGGGTCATATTATATCCAAAGGTATAGCTATTGGGCCTTTCCACTATGATGAACAAATTGGCTATCTCAAAGTTTTGATCGAACTATTTTGGGAAAAAGGCACGGGGGAGGGGGCATAGTTGCCCTCTAATATTTTTGGTAACTTAAAAGGGCACTAGAACTTTAAATTTTTGTTCGAATGAGCCCTCTCACGATGCTCTGGGACCACTGGGTCGATACGATTACTCCTGGGGGAAAAAAACAAAAACAAGCAAATAAACACGTATGCGTGATCTTTCTTCTGGCGATAAATACAAAATTCACATTTTTGCAGATAGGAGATTGGAACCTCTACAGTAGGATTATCAGGATTATCAGATACACTGAATCTAATGGTATGATTTTCATTGAGATTCTACAAATTTTAGGGGATGTTCTCCTTTTTTCGAAAATCAGACTGATTTTCTGAGGCTCGTAGAACTGTGAGCAAGTGACAAAATCGTTTTTTTTCAGGGGGATAATACATTTTAAAAAGAATGAAAACTGTTCACGTTATAGGCCTACGATTCTTTACGAGTAAACTTTCTGTTCAGTACCAGGGAGTAGAAAAATTAGAAAGGGGAGCCAAATAAAACTTACATTTTATAAATTAGTGCACCTATCAAAATCCTGTGGTATTTGTCAAGGCTATCCAAATAAAATTTTCCACCCGTTTTATAGTCCCTAAAGCTCTGCTGCTTGATAAGTTTTCCATAAACCTAGGCCAGGGCCGTATCCAGGATTTTTTTTAGGGGGGGGGTTACAAATAATTTGATTTAGAGGGGATTCACAAAACAAAAATTCAAAAACGCATAAAAAATTTGTTTATATTCATTTTTCTTATGCTTTTACATGTCGGACAAACATTTTGGGCGGGGGGGGGGTCAAACTCACTCCTCATCCCCCATTGAAACGGCCTTAACCTAGCCTTAAGAGTCCTGTGCAACATAAAGCTCAAACCTTAATTCCTTTGGTTCTTTGCAAAAAGCCACGACGTGAAGAAAATCTCCTTTCCCATTCCCACACATTTTTCATGAATAATAGCATTCATTGTTAGTAGATATTTCCTTTTATTCCCGATCGGAAGAAAGTTGGTTATTAATTCTAAAAACCCTTCAAGCCCTTTTCATTTATCCCTGTTTTAAAAAATGAATATCCATTCCTACACTTCTTTTACTACGCCATAAAGCCTATACTGATGTCAAATTTGTTAGGTATATTTCTATAGTTCTTTATCCCTTAAACTTATTTCAACCTTGTTTATATTTTTATTCTCTCTGTTGTCATATCTTTTTTTTCATTCATTAGCTCATTCGGCCTTGGAATTTGTTATGGGGCAGGGGGGCAACTACCTCTCCCGGACTACAGTTTGTCCCCCAGCTGAAATTTTGTTTCTTCAAGAATCTTGTCAAAACTAAGATAAACCTGCATAATTCAAGCATCCACAGAAATGGCACCGTCTTATTAATTAAAAAAAAAACTTTCCGAAAAGAAATTTTTTAAACAAAAGTAAAGGCCGTTTTAAACTTGAGATCGGCAGAAATAAAAACCTGCAATAATTCAAACTCAAATCGACCTGTAATTACTGCTAAAGAATAAATGAAGCCCGAAACGAACAAAAATTATGTAAACAATCATAGCAAAAAACATACAACAGGTACTAATATCAATGAATAAATAAATCTTAAAATGACCCCTTACATAAAACCTTATATGCCCCGGGGCATAACTTAAACACTGGCTTTAGGGCTCTGGGGGTTTGTGTTGACCACGGAGTTTATGTTGTTTGATGTTTGAACTATTTTCAACAAGATAGCTATCTTAAAATTTTTAATCAGATGGGTTTGGGGGGAAATGTGGGGGGTGGGCTAATTTCCATCCAATCGTATTTGACTTTTAAAAAGTGAACTAGAACTTTAAATTTCCAATCAAATGAGCCCTCTATGAAGTTTATACGAGCACCCCTTTCATAAGAACCATACATGCCTTTTGGGCATAAATTAGAACGCCTTCCCCCGGGCCCTGAGAGGCTGTATTGACACCGGAGTTTCTTCTATCCGAACTTTGAACTATTTTTAACAAAATGGCTCTCCAAATTTTTATCAGATGCATTTACGTAAAAAAGGGCGTGAGGGGGGCTAGTTGAACTCCGATTACTTTTTACTATTAAAAAGGGCATTAGAACTTCCAATTTTCAATTAAATGAGCCCCCTTCGAAGTTTATAGGACCACCCTGCTATGTGAAGTGCCTCTGGGAAGAAATAATAATAATAAGTTATTGGAACCGTAATGCCTTCACTATAGACAATGCTGTAGAGTTGCCTCTGATCTTTACTTTTAGGGTACTATATGACTCATATAGTACTAAAAATTACGTACTATACTAAAAAAAAGTACATAAATTACGCCACTGCAACTTACACCAAAGGTTCAAGGCCATTATTATCGCTGGGTACTTCTGTTTCAGATCTATTCATTCAAAGAAAGACTTTACTGAGACTTTTTCTTAGAAAATATCAAACTCGCAATAAAAAATCCTGTCTTGCGCGTGCTTTTACCACTTTTTAAGCATAATTTTCAATCCTAAAAAAGTGCGAAGCAGATTTCAAAAATAATTTGTCGATGGCTAGAGCTGAATCTGAGCTAACGAATATTAGCAAATTGTCTTGCATTCAAAGACTAAAACCGTACTTAACCAATCCAAAATATTATATTTCATTTCACTGTCGTTGATACTCTAAGATGGTGCCAATTGTCAGCAAACAACATCAGTAAAAATGAAATACATATTGAGAGGAGGTAAGTATACCAGCTTCAAAGACATTAAGGACATTAGGACATTAAGAAAAAGCCGCATTAAAAGATATTTACTCGGACCTCCCTAAAGAGCCTTGAGAGATATGTTCCCTCGTTGTTATATCTTTGAACATCTATGTTTGAAAGATTGAATTATTAAATTCAATTTTCTTCGCGATCTTCAGGAAAACTTCTCCTTCTGTTTGGATTTTTCTTATTTCACTCCCGTGAAAGAAATTTTCCCGTAGAAAATATGTGTTCTATCCAAAACAAAAATTGAAACCTCGACAGCTGCAACTGGTGACGTCATTTCTCTCCCTAAGATAGTTTCTGCTAAGCGTTTTCCCTTACGTGGTTTATTCTAAAGAAGAGAAAGGAAAATGAACAAAGAGGTAGAATCATGAATAAAAATGAACACTGACGTATCCATGGAAATGGTTGTTTCAAAATTGGAAAAAACTGACATGAAAAACGTGAAATATAAAACTAAAACCCCGACATTTGCAAGTTACAGCATTCTGTTAATTTAATTAAATTACCCATGCAAAAAATAATGTGATATATCTTGACAAGATGTATTCGCAAAGAGTTATCTCTGATGTTATTCAAAAGAACAAGCAGTTAAAAGAATAAAGAGATGGAATAATGAGCGTAAAGTAAGTAAGTAAGTATGACGGCACTAGACCCTTAAGGTCCAAACCGGCGGTGCTGATCTCCGTTTCGTGGCCCTTCAGCCAGGAAGTGCAATGGGGGGCTGGGGGCAAGCCATCCTATGCTTTCGCACATCCTTCCTGCAACAATGAGTGAAAACAAAACGTCTAACATAACCATAAGCCAAGCACATACGGACAGAAAGAGCCCTTGGCCCCATATCCCCTAAATATTAATATTTCCCCCATAACTTCTGTTGGGGTTCCACCCCTTGTTATTTTTCTTTTCAGATAAATGACCTGTTTTTTTCTGTTTTTACATTTGCCTATAAGATAATTTTCAATCCTAAGTTAAACTCTCGCTGCAAAGGTAGATTCTTTCGCAATAAGTAATCTTTGAAGTTAAATTCTATTTTTGTCTTCCGGGACTGGGCCATTGAAAGACAATATTATGCAAAAGAAGCCAGGGATTTTGATTTTGATTTAGCGGATTGGTTGGGGCCAATCTAAGGTCCACCCCTTACGCAAAGTGCTCTTGTATAGAAGTCATGTGTTAGTATTTAGTCGACTTTGAATCTGTATTGAGAGTCTGCATTGAGACCCTGCTGAAGAAAGTTGTTTTGATATATGTGTTTATGCCCGTTTAATTTCTGCCCGAATCAACTTTAGAAGGAAAGAATCTTGTATTTTAAATATATGCTAT
>JAQQPU010012568.1:0-15400 GCA_029168905.1 Artemia sp. Kazakhstan ARC1039 | reverse complement strand
AATTTCTCTCAGCAGGCACCTTTTTACTCAATAAAAATTTTCAAACTGAGGAGATTCACCTAATCACCTTGGGTGGTTGGCTTTTGTTTTGATTCCAATAGATTCCCAATCATCAAAAATCCAAGTGTCATTATAGCTTCATTTTTAGTTGGTAAGATTTGATACAAAGAAAGCTGATTTTTTCGACCTTTAGACGCCGGAAGTGAAGTGTTTGTTTATGAAAATAGGTGACTGCTTGTCTGTCTCTGAGACAGACAAGCAAAATTGTAAATTGTAAAACAGACAAGCAAAAATTGTAAATTGTCATATGTTTACGATAATTTTTTTTCCCTGAATTCATGGAAAATAAAAAAAAAAGTTTTGTTTACTATAAATCATGACTTTTTACTAGTTTTTACTAGATTTCGGGAAATTTACTAGATCCTCTAAATTTACTAATTTTTTTTTTTACTAGATCTAGTAAAATCCTACTGACGGTGGCAACCCTGTCCGCGACAGACACTGAATCGGATTCGGAAAGGGACGGCATCTTTGAAGATTTGCCAGTGATTGCTCACTGTGTGAAACACCAAGTTGAGAAAAATTGGGTTAGTGAGCCTGTGACGAACATGAAGAATTCTAGGTTTTGTCTTGTCAAGACTTCTGACGGTTCCATAACACCAATAAAAAAATCCACGCTGTTGTGGCTTCTGAGGGAAAGCTCTGAGAAGCTGAGTAGTGACCGATTAAAACGGGTGATGGTCCAGGGCCGACGAGTAGGACTACGTGAGTCGCCACAAACCAATGCAGAGGTCGGTGTGAAATCGGAATTGCGTATCGGTGAATGGTACGTTTACAGACCGGTTGGCAGGGGAAAGAGAGTATTAGTTGGGTGGGTCGTACAGTTTGGCTACTTGTCTGGGCGAAGATGCCACTCTGTTGACACGCAGAATATGGCGATGCCGTTCCCTGACGACATAGGAATTCTGTGCCAGTGGTTCCGGCTGAATGCTGATCTCACATTAACTGCCGCGTTGGTAGAACAGGGTTACTGTAACTCCAGCCTGTATATCATGCATTCAGCAGAACCCGTTTCTATGGAAATCGGCACCAACATTGTCTGTGGCTTTGACTCAGACGTCTTCACAAAGCTGAATTCATTTATCCAGAAGAAAGGGTTCCACTTTTTTGATGTCTCGTCAGCATCGCAATCATCATGTTAAAAATAGCACCTAAACCCTAAACTGACCTCAAGACCATAACCACCACCATCGTCATGTTATGTGTGTCAACAGAAGGAATTTTGTTTAACATTTTTCAGAGGTAGTTGTTATTTTTTTTCCTCCCCTCCTCCTCTCCACTCGGTGATATTTTAATACAAAAAGATATAAATCTTGCAACTTTATACATTATCATATCACCTAAACTTCAAAAAAAAAAAAAAATTATTTACCAGTCAATGTATTAGCGGACATGAAGACACACTACCATTTAACTTTTTTCTTGACAAATATCTATCGCTCCCCCCGTTCCAGGGTGTCCTTCCCCCTCTAGGAGACGCTTTTCCAGTGGCATTTGTACTTCAATTTCTTAAAATTCATATCCTTCAATTTTCACTAATACGAATTCGAATTTTAAAGGTGGTCTTCCAAAAGGCTTACTCTTACAACTTTAAAATTTTTTAACACAAAAAAAACTATTTGCTCTCCCGTAGACTGGGCGTCCTCCGTCCACAAGAAACCCATTCTTGCGGTGGCACCTTTTTCCTTCTTTTTTTCAGCCCTTTTTATGACCAACCTTAATCAACAAAAAAAACAAAATACAACCAACCCATCAACAAAAAAACAAAAATAACCTTAATACCGACGTGCATGAGGGCACAGAACTGAACAGAATCTTGAACCATGTCTCCTACGGACGAGGAGGCCACCCACGGCGGGGCTGGTCCTTCCAGCTCAAGTGCATGTGCCCCTCGTCCCCTATTCGCTTGAGTTCTTGATATAATTTTATGAGTCTCGAATGCATTCCGAGATCTAGGGCAGCGGAAGCGATGAATACCATCGGAAAACTTGTTATGCTCAGTAGAAGACTTAGTAGTAGAAGACTTAGTGTTTATACTTGTGCTAACCGAGCTTAGTTTGATTTACTGAAGCTCATTTGTCCAGTTTCTCAGGGTTGTCATTTGAGCTGTGATTATCGATATGATTACTGAAACGTACCAATAAATATCTGAGAAACTAGTTATTTTTTTTTAGTTGGTTGCTTTACTTAGCGCTTTTTACTAATAACTCGGTAGTAACAGTTTTTCTGACTGTTGCTTTACAGTTTTCTCTTCAAATACCCAAAGGCCTGGGTTTAATACCAAGAAAGTTGGATTCTAAGTACATTCGGGAAAAGGGATCTGTGTTTCTTCCGGATTCTTTCGTGTCAAAGCAGCAGATTCCTTTTTTTTAGTACAATTAAGAATCCGAGATCCAAGGGTGCGTCTTGGCACAGCCACTAAACAGAAAAGCAGGTATGATAAAAGGGAAAGGGACGTGTGAAGACGTGATAAAAGGCAACTTTTACAACTGGCCAAGCCATATTGAATAGGGCTGCGAAGCGTGACGTCAATTCTTGGGCGGGAAATTCAAATAACGATGAAACGTGGATGCGTAGACACGTTTTTTCGGAACTTTGGCGAATTGTTTTGGCCTAAAATATTTGTCGTAGATCCTACTAATCCACCAGAACGTTTTCACGCCGAAATAATACTAGGAATATTGACAATCAGTTGTTAGTTACAACTAGAAACCACGTTTCACGGTACTTTGAATTTCGCACCTTGCTTTTTACGTCATCACCGCGCAGCCTTATGTTATATAACTTAAAAACCGTGTTCCGGGATTTTTTTTTGAAGAATAATCAGAATTTTATTTTTGAGCTGGTGGCAACGCTGCATGTGTAATAGGAAAGTGACACCATCAGTGCCATCGTAGGGTTACCTAGTTTTTGCATGGATATCAACAACTTGCAGTCCTCCGTTCTTCTTCTTTAGGTACATATCAGTTGTTTTCAGTCTTGGGGGTTCTTTTCCTTGCCAAATAAACCCGTAAATGATTTTTTCCAAGTTTTAAAAGATCGCTTTTGAAGGTGCTGAAATATTCGACAGATACCGAATAACAGGCAAGCTGTATATATTTACATATTGCGCCCTTTGGAATATTTTATAAGTTTCCTTCCCTGTCCATTTTTAATGCCTCCGGCGTGCCTCCGTGCCTCATGCCTCCAGGTGTCCCTCAAAATGCCCAGTTGTTAACCCCTCGAAAATTACCTCTCACCCCTGAAATATATTCCTGTGAACCGACTATATCCACGCCACAAGTACGGTGCATCAGTTATGTGATGTTGGAGAAAATATGATGTTAATGAAATATAAATAAATAAAATTCCCAATAAAATACCTTGGGCGTGAGCTGTACATAGTGAATATATTTTTTTTCTTCTTTAAGACAATCTGTTGCTAGTTATTACTGACACTAGCCTAATATACGCTCAAAGAGATGACGTCTCAAATCCAAAAGGGCATTTTCTTTAGTTACCCTCACATAGGATAGCATGATTAATGGTGTTTGTAAGGTAATTTTAATGTAGTTATTGTTATCTTTTAGCTAAGCTGCTTCTTTCTTGGGGTTGTTCTGTAAACCAATCGGATGGAAACGGCTTTACGCCACTGCACTTAGCAGCTGCAAATGGATATACCGACGTAGTTCAGCTTTTGATAAAGTCCAGGGCACATCCTAATGCAATTAATACGCAGTCACAGACTGCGCTACATTTAGCTGCCCAACGCGGCAGCCACGGTAAGGCCTTTTTTATAGTGAGCTGGTAGTCATATCATATTTCATATCATACATTCACATATCATAAAAAATGATATGTGAATGCTGCTTCCTCTTATTGTGCATATACATGTAAAAAAATCTGTGTGTTAATAATTCCATGGCAGCCCTTCAGAAGTCAAGTATATTCATTCCACTTTTTAAATTTTATGATATTTTAGCGTCAATTGTATTTAATTGAAACTTAATTATACACCTTTGTGAGGAAATTCTCTAACAAGTAAGGATTAATATCAAAAACTGGAAACATGAATTTCTAATTGAACACAAAAAGCAATCTATACTTGAATACCAATACGAAAAATGCTTTATATAAAAATGTACTTAATCACATTTTCCTTACATATCAAATTTTCTTTGCAGCAGATCATTATCATACAATCAAAACCAGCTATATTCTACTATTTCCTATGATTATTGTTTAAGTTAATCGATGGACTGTTATTCATCAGTTTTTATTTTTATTTAATTTTTTTAGTTATTTTTCCAAATAAGATATAAAATTGTGATAAATAGGTGCAAAGGAAGTTTTTGTGCAATGACTGGTTAAATAGAATAAATAATAACAAACAAAGATAAGTTCAGACAAAGAAAATAAAGTTCATATTTTATATGAAGAAAGGAAAGAAACGCGGTTTTCCCCCTTCAAACTGGAACTAGGTAGCTTTCGGCGTCCAAAACCAAACGCACTCGCCAACAGTGAACTAGTAAAATCCAAGATAACATTTCACTCGAACATCTAAACTGCGTGTCCTTATATTCGGTTGAGGAAAGGCTGAAAAAGCCTGAGCACGAGATAATAATAAAAACCTTGGATGGCACAACATCGCCCCTCACACTGATATAAGTAGTGGCGGTTCTTGCCTTTCTTGTGCCCGGTGCAAAATCTTGATTTTTTGCAAAATTCTCACCTATTAATAAAATTTTCATTTATTAAAAATGTTCTATTTAGTAAAATTTGACTTTTCTTACTTTAGCCTCTGCAAAATTATAGATTATCTTGTCCTAAATGATTGGTTCTATTTCATCGCGTTCAATAGTCATTAATGCTTAATCATTTAGTCACTCCTGGCCCATAGTTGATCTGGGATACGTTCATATTAATTTAAGTTTACTGAAGGACCACTCATTACTGGCCACCAACACTGCAATCGCTAACTGATAGGCAACTTCTACGTTTGCGAAGACCCTTTCATCTCCGTATTGCACAATTAGTTCTAACACACCTATAAGTCTATTTAAGGAAATGTATCGGTGTTGAATTATTTGTTTCATATCTTGGAGTTCGTGGGACAACTGAAATATTTTTCACCAAGTTTAAGGCAATTGGGTTTAACATCATCGACATTTGTGTCATCTTGAAATAAATGTATTAAGCAAAAATCCAAAATTTGCTTTCAAATCTGAAATTTTGCGCCCTTGAAATTTTTGCGCCCCAGCCCCGCCTAAAACCACCTCTGATTTCAAGAATAATTTAGGAATTGATAAAAATTCGAATTTTGTCATTATAGTTTCTTCTTTAAGTGGGCCTTCTATCCTATTTTCAAAAGTTCCTATCCGCAAGGCCAGAAATGTCTACATTTGCACTGGTTACATTTGATTACCTTTTACACTTGTTACAGCGTAGAAACGCCTACATAGGAAAAAAAATGTCTGCATTGTTCTTCTTAAAATATGGCGCAAAATACTCACCTTCTTGCGTTCGGAGTTGGGGGGGGGGGGGGGGTATATCGACTAAGGGTCAACTTTGTGTCTCCAATCTTAGAAATTCAAAAATTGAGGTCATAACCCTTCTTTGTACATCCCGTAATACCTGTTTAAAATCCTTGTCTGATCTTGGGTCCCATGAAATGCAATATGTCTATTTTTTGGATGGGACATTGAACAAAATTGTGCCTCCCGTCATATATATTGGAAATTATGACATACGAGGGATATTCAATTTAAACAAGGTACTAAAAAGTAAGAACCGAGGGAGGACTGAGGGAAGTTTTGACTGGGTTCATTTGTGCACTGAATGAGGACTTAAATCATTTTTGTATCGAGTTAGTATTTAACTTTTAGTTGCTCCGAATGAGGATTTAGCTCTTTTGCACTGAGTTAGTCTGTATGCTTGAGATTCGCTTTTTTACGCACCAAGTTGGGATCTGGTTGCCCTCTGATCGGTTTTGGGCTTTGAAAATGGTTCTAGAACAGAGACTTTACAATCAAATGACTCCTTCCCCACCCAACTGTAAAGATATGTTCTACATGATGACACCTGGGTGAAATTTATATTGGAGGCATTGGTCTTTACTAAATTACCCCTGTTTGTGTTTAGTACGATTGTTGTGAAAAAAAAAAAACTATGAAGAAATTGTGGATTCCTTACTCATAAGGTGTTTATTAAAAGTAAAACCAACTTCTTTTTGCTGGTAGGAGGGAGGGGGATGGATTATGTGGTAAATAGTAAGACAGTTGTAGTAGTGCATTACCGATATTGATTGGAAAATAGACCATACAGGTCGTAAGGAATAAGAGGACAGCGTTACATTCGTATTACTAGAAATGGAAAATAAAATCATTTTTGTAAACGTCCCCTGTTAAAAATGTGCTCAATTTTCTTTTCTTTCCAGAGATTGCTAGAATACTGCTCGAAGCTGGAAGTCAAGTTGACCGCGAAGATTCATTTGGTAAAACTCCCCTTATGTATGCTTGTTCCATTGGTTCCTTCGAAACCGTTAAGTGTCTATTAGAAAATGGTGCTAAGCAAAACCTTAGAGATGTCCATGGTAATTCAGCTCTCCATCATGCCACCGAAAGTAAGTTAGACCCAAGAATTATACATCTGCTTCTAGAATTCGGTGCTGACCCAAATGCAAGAAATTCGGAAGAGCTTGCCCCACTTCATTTGGTCTTGATAAGTCAGCATCGCTTAAAGCATGAAAGTTTAAAGGTGATTTTAAACTTTGACAGTAATATCAACCTCCCAACAAAATTGGGACAAACTCCTTTGCATCTAGCATGTCTTGGAAGAGATGAGGAATCGGCGACAAGCCTTATCCTTCATGGCTGTAAAATTCATACAAGTGATCATCTTGGTACTACGCCTGTCTTTCTTGCTCTTCGTGATTGCTCATTAAAGCTATTGAAGCTAATGGTAGAAGCAGAGATGCGACCACACTTAAATTCACTGTCATTTTTTACTAACGGTGCTATTAACAGAATGCAGTGCAATAAAGCTGAGTATTTAAAGGGGGTGGTAATGACCCCTCCAGATCTCCTAAGCCTGTGTCGTCTGTCTTTTCATTTGAATCTCAGACAGTCTGCCAACTCGACCATCGAAACCTGTGATATCCCCGTCTTACTTAAAAGTTACTTACGATTTGATGATGTATTAACTTTAACATAGTTATAGCGCAGCCCGTGTTTATTAAACATCTATCGTTACTGAGGTGATAAAAAAAGACGTGGACCATTTTTCGTCCAATTGGCGTTTATATTCCACTCTTAAACTCAGTTTTGAGTTGCTGCTGTGTCATGTTTATTAGTATTAATTTTTCAATCCTACCGAGTCTTAAATTCACTACCTTTGGTGATATTCAATAACTGATTGATCTTTAACTTAACTTTTATTTACTATTTATTTCTATTTATTACACTATTACTTGGTTTATCGTTCTTACCCTTTAAATCAAAGGAATAGGTATGCACGGAAAGTTGAACGGGATTAACATAGTTTATTGGCTTCTACAGGCGGAGCGAAGAAGGCAGCTATGAGCTGGATTTTTTTTGTTTCTTGTTTCCCTATTTCAGATTCAGGAATTGCTTAAATCCTTCCTTCCCGTATTTAATCTCTTGAAAACCTCTTTTACACTTAGAATGGTTTGTTGACACCAACAGGCGTTTGTTGCTAACAATTGTCCAAAACAGAACCCGGGCTTTATATTCTGTCGATATGAAAACCGTTCAGGAGGTACTAAAAGACTGCTAATGCAAGATTATTCCTTCAAAATTCGCCATAAATAAAAAAAGTCATTGAGCATTCAACATTTTTTTAGTGATAGTTTTATTGAGTCCTTCTAAATTGCACTTACTGAGATTTTGCTTCCTCTAGCAGGCATGCACGAAATTATGTAATTCATTTTCCCTCTAGATGATTGGTGAATCAAAATCAAAACCATCAATGAATATTCCTAAATTTTTATTCTATATGATCTTATTCAAATGGGCTGCTAAGCAGTTGCATCATCAGATAAATGATGCACGGCTCTTGGCTACTTGCAGATATTTTTTTTCTATTCGTAGTCAGGATTCTTGATTTGGATTGCATAATGAGTATGCCAATTTGTGTTTTGAATCCAAATGATCCATGGTTATACCATTAGTCTTTGTGTGATACCCAGCTTTCTTAAGTTTATTTTGTCGTTCTGGCAAAATTATTGTCCGCATTCTGCTCGATATTAAGATGGTCTTCTAGAATCCAAATAACAATTTGATTACAAGATTCCTTTGAAAATCAAATTTCAAATCTGATTATAAAATAAAAATGCGGAAATTCAGCAATCCTAAGAAAATTCCTTGACAATAATGTGGTGTGCCGATGTAGCGGATATCCCATCCCCCACGAGCCCCATCTCTATACCAGGAAGAAAAATGCCGCTCGCGCCACCTCGTACTTGGTGTCGGGGTTGACATGTTACGGTTGCCTAACCAAAACGGGGACTGTGAAAACAACCTTTCCGAGTAACCGCAAGGTATGGAAGTCTTAGCCTCCGGGGTAGTTATAGCCCAGTTAACGACAGAGTATTGTCCTGAATTTTAAGTAAAAAATAGTTTTTCTAGGAATGTTTTTTAGCATTTTCTCTACTGTTTTATTTTGGGTTGCCTCTCTGTTGTAGCGAAATATTAGCATGCATGTATATATAATGAGTTGGAAAACATACATCTGGAAGGTAGATGTGCAGGGCGCCGACTCTTGCTGACAGAAGTGCATCCCCAAATACTAAAAACCATGGAATGGTCAAGGCTTGCGGGGAACGTTCGTGCCTAACTGGACAAACGCTTTATTTGGACTTGAAAAGGAGATATTGATTTATTGCATGGTCAAGGCTTGCGGGGAACGTTCGTGCCTAACTGGACAAGCGCTTTATTTGGACTTGAAAAGGAGATATTGATTTATTGCCTGCAGTAGTGGAACCATTTGCTACTCAAATCGTATGAAAATTGCAACTTAGAATGTTAAGAGGTTGAAATAAATATCGTATTGACGTTTTGACTGACGAATTTAGACGGTGGTAAAACATATTAGTGGACGAGAGTCCTCTTAAAGCTTTAACAACAACATCTCTTAGCATAATAGCATAATAAGTATCATGATTTTAATTGATTTGCTTCCTACAGAAATCAAGGTAATGGGTCTGTAGTTATCACACTCACTCTTATCACCTTTCTTATAAAGCGCTTCAGGAAGTTTTCCAAAAACCACTAGGTACTTTCCTTTTTTCAAAAATCACGCTAAAAGATTTTGTTCGTAAGTTCTTAAAGAAGAACAGTGTGGATTTAGGAAAGGGAGAGAATGCCTTGTCCTAATCTTCACGCTCAGATTAATAATTCAGAAGTGAATAAATAATCATTTTCATATTCAAAAGTGAATAAATAATCATTTTCATACATGTCAGTTTTATAGGGGTAACAGTGATTCCACAGTGAAGAGAATAGTGAAGTATGGTTCTGAAACATGGGCAGACGGAAGACAAAGGAGGATTTTCTAGATGTTCTAATTTATTTCCCGTAAAAAAAGATTTAAAAAGTGCACCAGTGACAAACCATTCATTAACCAACCCATAAAAGCGCTAGTTAGGAAAAACTGAATCTTTTCAAAAATGGTAAACTGGATGAAGCTAATAAACTAAGAAAAGCGATTAAAAAGGAAATACGTAGATCTGCCCGATCCTACTACATGAATAAGGTCAAAGAATTGTTTACCAATAAACCGAAAAATTGGTATTCCGAGGTAAAAAAGCTGTGTGGTAGGAGTCTAGACCATCTTAACTTCAACCTACCGGGATCCCCAGAAGTTACTGCTAATAATCTTAACAAGTTCCTTGCTTGCATCGTCCAGAGCCTTCCAGCATTATCTTATCAACTCCTACTGATGTTCTCCCCCCTGTTTTCCCCTCCATATTTCCGTCTGAGATCGAAAGAGGAATTGGGAAACTACGAAAAACAAGTGTCTGCCCTTTAGACGTTTCCTCTTTTTAGTGCTTTCAGTGACTTTCTCTCAAAGCCCTTGTCTGTTATTTTCAATACGATTTCTGAGTCTGGCCAATATCCATAAATTTGGAAACAGGGTTTCATAACCCCCTTGAAAAAGAAAGACAGAAAACATGGTTCTCAAGGTGTTCGTCCTATTTCACTCACTCCCATTTTCTCTAAGCTATGTGAAGGATTCCTCGCAGATTGGCTAAAGGAGAAAATCCTACCTCTTACTGGCCTGAGACATTTCGGGAACATCGAATCCACCTCTACTTCCCATTACTTTGTTTTTCTTATTGACTCAGTTGGGAAAATTCTCGAAAAACCTAATTGCTGGCTAAATTTAATTTCCATTGACACACAAAAAGCCTTTGACCTTGTTAACCGCAATATTTTTGTTGAGAACTTGTAACTGATTTCAGTATTGATTCTTTCCTGGTTAAATTGGTTGTCTCCTTTTTATCAAATAGATCACAGGTAGTCAAATATCAGAATCATTATTCAAGCCCCCTCCCTCTACACAATGGAATGCCCCAAGGTACTCTCCTAGGTCCCCTCCTTTTATCTGTCATGATAAATAGTATCGCTAAGGAATTTCCCGACAGATGAAAATTTGGGGATGACCTAACGGTTGTTGAAACCTGCTACCGAAACTTAGTAAGTAACCCTATGAGTATTCTCAGTGATATTGCAGATGACGCTGAGTTAGACATGAGAGTAAACCCCTCTAAATCTATGATAATGCCAGTTTGTTTCCTTAAAACCTCACCCCTTTTCCTCAACCCTATCCCCCCAAATATTTTTGTGTCTTCCTTTAAATTACTTGAGGTTAGAATTTCCTCTAATTTAAAGTGGGATATCCACGTGAAAGACATTGTCCATAGAGCTAATGCGTCCATGTCTCTTAAGCTCTTGAATAAATTTAAGTTCCCCCCATCCCATTCTTTAAGGATCTATTCTTCCTTCGTTTGCCCGCATCTTGAATATACTTGTCCAGTTTGGCATCCTGGCATCTCGCGTGATGAATCAGCAAAAATTGAATATTCAAAAAAGAGCCCCTAGAATAATTTTTAGAGAAGTTATGGTACCATATTCACTCCTTCTAAAAAAGGCCAAGCTGGAAACTCTTGAGCACAGGAGAGGAACGCTGTGCCTCCGGTTTGCAAAAAAGTCCAATAATAAACCCTCGCATGGAAAACATTTTCCCCAAAAGACATTCCCCGTCCAGTCACCACGTACTGTTTCTGAACCCGTCCCTATCTTGTCCCCCATCCGTTTTTTAACCTCCAGAACAAAATGGCTATCTTAAAACTTTGATTGAATGTGTTTGGGGAAATGGTGGGCGAGGGGGGTTAGTTCTTCTCTATTCACTTTCGACTATTAAAAAGGGTACTACCCCTTTCAATTTCCAATCGAATGATCCCTTTTTGAAGTTTCTACAACATCGCTTTCTACAAAAACCTTATACGCCCTCAGGGCATAAATGGCAATCCTTGCCCTGAGGGCTGTGGGAAGAGGGGGGGGGGTTATCATCCTAAAAGACATAATTTACATAATAACTACGCTGAAAAAAATGGCTATCTCAAAATTTTGATTGTATGTGTTTAGGGAAATGGTGGGCGTGAGAGGGGGTTAGTTGCCAATAGCCCTCTCAATTTCCAATCTAATGACCCCTTTTTGAAGTTTTTACGAAAGCGCTTTCTATAAAAGCACTATATGCCCCCAGGGCTTAACTTACAGTCTTAGCCATGAGGGCTGTAGGGGGGTTGTCATACTCAAAAACATAATTTCCAGACCCTTCAACTACGTTCAACAAAATGACTATATCAAAAATTTTATCGGAAGTGTTTGAGGAAATGATGGGCATGAGGGGGGGGGGATTCGTCCTCCGATTCCAGTTCTAATTTCCAGAACTTTTAACCACGTTGAGCACAATGGCTATCTGAAAATTTTGATCGGATGTGTTTGGGGAAATGGTGGGCGTGAGAAGGGGGTTAGGTACTCTCCAATCACTTTCGACTATTAAAAATGGCACTAGCCCTCTCAATTTCCAATTGAACGAGGCCCTTTTGAAGTTTCTACGACAGCGCTATCTATGAAATCCTTATATGCCCCCAGGGCATAACTTACAACCTTTGCCCTGGGGGCTCTGGGGGGTTTGTCATCCTCAAATACATAATTTCCAGAACTTTCAACTACGTTGAACAAAATGGCTATCTCAAAACTGACTGAATGTGCTTGGGGAAATGATGGGCGTGAGAGGGGGGTTAGTTGCTCTCCATTCACTTTCGGCTATTAAAAAGGACAATAGTCCTCTCAATTTCCAATCCAATGACCCCTTTTTGAAGTTTTTACGACAAAACTTTCTATAAAGCATTATATGCCCCCCGGGGCATAACTTACAATCTTAGCCCTGTGGGCTGTAGGCGGGTTGTTATTCTCAAAAACATAATCTCCGAATCCTTCAACTACGTTCAACAAAATGACTATATCAAAATGTTGATCGGAAGTGTTTGGGGAAATGATGGGCGTGAGAAGGGGGGGGGGGGTATATTCGTCCTCCGATTCCAGTTCTAAGTTCCAGAACTTTCAACTACGTTGAACAAAATAGCTATCTGAAAATTTTGATTGGATGTGTTTGGGGAAATGGTGGGCGTGAGCGGGGGTTAGTTACCCTCCAATCACTTTTGACTACTAAAAAGGGCACTAGCCCTCTCAATTTCCAATTGAATGAGCCCATTTTGAGGTTCCTACAACAATGCTATCTATAAAAACCTTATATGCCCCCAGGGTATAACTTACAACCTTAGCCCTGGGGGGTTTGTCATCCTCAAATACATAATTTCTATAACTTTCAAATACGTTGAACAAAATGGCTGTCTCAAAACTGACTGAATGTGTTTGAGGAAATGGTGGACGTGAGAGAGGGGTTAGTTGCTCTCCATTCACTTTCGACTATCAAAAAGGACAATAGCTCTCTCAATTTCCAATCCAATGACCCCTTTTTGAAGGTTTTTTTTTACGACAAAACTTTCTATAAAAGCATTATATGCCCCCCGGGGCATAACTTACAATCTAAGCCCTGTGGGCTGTAGGCAAGTTGTTATACTCAAAAACATAATTTCCGGACCCTTCAAGTACGTTCAACAAAATGGCTATATCTAAATGTTGATCGGAAGTGTTTGGGGAAATGATGGGCGTGAGGGAAGGGGGTATTCATCCTCCGATTCCAGTTCTAATTTCCAGAACTTTTAACTACGTTGAACAAAATGGCTATCTGAAAATTTTGTTTGGATGAGTTTGGGGAAATGGTGGGCGTGAGCTCCAATCACTTTCGACTATTAAAAAGGGGACTAGCCTTCTCAATTTCCAATTGAATGAGCCCTTTTTGAAGTTTCTACGACAAAACCACAGTATATATAATAGCAGCATTAACTGTCCCTATCTCACCCATTATAAAATCCCGGACTGAGGTGCGAGTGCTCCAGCGAACGTATAAACATAAGCGACATTAGATCTTATCACGGGTAGACAAGTCAGATTTCTCTTGAACGCGAAACTTGGCTTCAACGTCGGAACACTAATTTTGAAGAAACTAATTTTAAATTAATTTATTCCAATACATACATGAAAATCGGTAATTAGTAGTGCAATATTAGCAATATTATTATTAGATGTTTTTAGGAATTAAAAATAGGTTTCGAAGTCTCAAGTTGGTTTCAAAGGCATTTTGAGAAAGTGTCTGCCAAAATACGTGTTCCAGAGTAATACTACGAAAACTTTACGAAAAAGAAAGTTTTTTTTTTAAGAAAAGTAAAGGCCATATTAAAATTAAGATCAGTAGAAATAGAAGCCTACAATAACTCAAACTCAAAACGACCAGAAATTATTATTAAAGAATAAAAAAGGAAAGGAGAATTTAATTGGTATGGCTGTAACACTGCACATAAATTTATATAAATGTATATATAGTGGGCTGTAATAATGCAAAAGGTAAATATAACATTGGTTTAAGAATGGAAAGAAAGACAAAGAATGAATTTACAACGATAATCAAGTTAAAAATAAGTTTTATTTGAACATTGAAGTTTTATTGAAGCGATGACCTTTGATTATGGTATTTGGTGCTTCGCATTGATATTTCAGTTTTAAAAGTTTTATCAATTTTCTGAAAACTCCCTAAGAATTTTACGAAAAACTCTTCTTAACAGACGTTTGGTATTTTCTTGGATAGGGCTATTGTGGCAACTTTTACCACAGCAACCAATAATTAGAACCCAAGTCCTAAAATTGGTTTCAATCAGGAACCCTTATCGCTATCTAAATTTACAAAGTGCAAAGATTTTCAAACAGAGGTGTTTATTGTTTAAAGTTCAGGAAAGGTCTGCCCATTTCATACGAAAACATTGATTGAAAACGAAACCAGTCTTATCTCGGCTCTCCACCAAAACAGGTAATTAGCCTTTTCAAGTTTCACAGGAACTACAATCTGAGAAAATAAATATCACGACGTGAAAAAAAAAGATAAACCATCCAGTGGCGGATCCAGAGCGGGAAAGGGGGGGGGGAGCGAGGGCTGCCCCCCCCCCCTAAAGTAGTGTAATTTACCTAATTAGCGCAAGTTTTCATTAATTAAACTTGCTCCTACCGTAAGTTATCGGATCAACCTATTTTGCGCCCTCCCCCTAAAAAATCCTGGATCTGCCCCTGAAACCATCACACCTATTCCACCAGTTATTAGAAGGAAAAAAAATACCGTATTTTCACAAATTTCATCAACCCCCCGCCCCTTTTTTTTATAAAATCCTACATAGGCCAATCAGTTGAGTCCACTGTATATAAATAATAGATTAAGTCATAATTTGTATATAAATTAAGCCATACCTATGAGATGGGATAGTTGCAAACCACTTGGCCAGCTCACCAAGTTTTTTTCTGCTTTCGCAATTACGAATTATGCAATTTCTAACCATTTGTCATTGATTGACGCATACACACTAACCCGCTAATGCATAAATAAGTGGGAGGAGCTTTTTGTTCGCACCGAGAATGAAGAGCCAGAAATCATCTGCGGTAAACTTACTGCCTAATTATATAAACTGTGGACAAAACTTTCTATAAAAACCTTATATGCCCCCAGGGCATAACTTACAATCCTTGCCCTGAGGACTCGGAGGGGTTTATCATCCTCAAAGACCTAATTTCCAGAACTTTCTACTACGTTGAACAAAATAGATATCTAAAAATTTTGATTGCATGTGTTTGGGGAAATGGTGGGCGTGAGAAGGGGGTTAGGTACTCTC